>JAXDDW010000009.1:6957500-7002500 GCA_034670385.1 Hoplostethus mediterraneus
CACACACACACACACACACACACACACACACTCTCTCACTGTCTCTCTCACACACACATAAACACACACACAGGCCCTTTTATTCATGGCATAGAGAGCGAATTAAAGAGCTTAAGGAAACCCATAGCAAATAAAAGGCTGTTTTTTTTTTTATGTGCCCGGATTTGATTCCAGCTTCATACCCGGGCCGTCCCGCCTCACACCGCCCCGCCATCTGCTCGCAGCAACGGCTTCTCTCTGCCTTCGCATGTAGTGGTTTTTGGTTTTTTTTTCGGTTCGCACGTATCCCCTTTTCTTTCTGACTGAGCCTTTTGTGTTGAGAGCAGTTCAGGTATAGTATAGTAAAGTATAGTAATCTAGATAGTTGATTGGTTCTCTAATGAATAGCACGGGTCTCCACAAATAGGTTTGGTCTAACCCGCCAGTGTTTTACTGCAGAGCCAGCACGTGAAGGGTGTGTGTGTGTGTGTGTGTGTGTGTGTGTGTGTGTGTGTGTGTGTGTCTGCATCTATCTTGGTGTACGTTTTGTATGAATGTAGTTGTGAACGTGCTTTGTGCGTCATATGCTGCTCCAGTATTTTTAACTTTCACATGACCTAATATGCGACAACAAGGGATCTGACTTTTCAGGGTTTCCGCTTTTCTCAGCACACCGCTCCCCAGGTTCCTGTTCTACCTTTCACCGTGTGTACAGAGCAACGTGATCGCGGCCTTTACAGTACTCATGTGTTTAACCTCTCCCCAATCCTCTCCCCCTTGTCTCAGGTCTCTAAAGTAAACGGGCTGACGCGGGCGGGCTTGGCGCACGCAGCCGGCGGTGCCAAAAAGAGCCGCGACTTCCGACTGCCGTCCAAAACTGTGAAGAAGTACACAGCCACCGTGTCCAAGGGCCACGTCACCTACACCAAAGCCAAACAGAGAGAACTGGGCAAGAAAACCAAACTCAGCAGCAGCAACAAACACAACAGCAGCAGCAGCAGCAGCGCCGCCACGGCACCGTCGTCAGCGAACAATCACAATCAGCACAGCCAGCCAGCAGCCAGCAACGGGCCGGCCAACTCAGGAAAAGCAGCGGCGCTCGCCCACCACAGCAATGCAAAAACCCGCAAACAGGTGCTACTATCCAACGGGCTGCACAAGGTGGCTGCCGGCGGCGCCCGCCTCAACGGCCGGCTGAACGGGCAGCGGCACAACGACGACGACGCCGCCGCCCCGGCCAAGGAGGACGGGCAGAGGCCGGGCCCGGGGGAGTGCCCGGGCCGAGAGGGGCTGCGCAACTCCAAGCGGCGCCTGGAGGTGACGCTGGGCTCGGCGGGAGGTGGCGGCGAGCAGAAGGCCAAGCCCCCGGTGGCCGCCGAGGCCAAGAAGGCCAAGCTCCAGCCGGCGCCTCTGGAGACGCGCAGCAGCAGCAAGAAGGCGGCCAATCAGGAGAGAGCCGCCGCCGCCCGGACCGCCGCTCCGCTCGCTAACGGACACGTGTCAGAAACGCCCCCTCCTCCTCACCCCGCCGCCCCGCCTCCCCCTCCTCCTCTGGCTCCTCAACAAACCCTGCCTCCTTCTACACCAGCAGCCAACGCGGAGCCGGTGAACCAGCGGCCCAAGCGGGCGTCGGCCGGCAAGCTGATGTTGATCCGACAAGCACAGCAGCAGCAGAGCAGGTCTCACGGCCGGAGCTCCTCCTCTTCCTCCTCCCCCTCGTCGGGCCAGAGTCACCCGCAGAACCCCGGTCGCGCCAGCACTACCTCAGACCCCCGGCAAACCTCGGCATCCTCCTCCTCCGCCGCGTCCTCCTCTCCTCTCACCTCCTCCTCCTCCTCCTCCTCCTCCTCCAACAACCCCGGACAGCTCAAACCGGCGGCCCCGCGGCCCGCCGACCGCGACAAGGACTGGGAGCGCGAGAAGGAGATGGCGCGCCAGCAGGAGCGCGAGCAGGAGCGGGAGCGCGAGCGCCAGCGGAGCAGGCCCGAGGGCTGGCCGGCGCTGGGCGAGGTCCCCGTCTTCCGGCCGGCGCCGCGGGAGTTCCAGGACCCCGTGGTGTACCTGGACGCCGTGCGGGAAAGGGCCGAGGCGGCCGGCGTGTGCCGCGTGGTGCCGCCGCCCGACTGGCGGCCGGAGTGCAAGCTGAGCGAGGAGATGCGCTTCGTCACGCAGGTGCAACGGGCCCACAAGCTGGGCCGGCGCTGGGGCCCCAACGTGCAGCGGCTGGCCTGCATCCGCAAGCACCTCAAATCTCAGGGCATTACCATGGATGAGCCCCCCGTCATCGGTAAGTCAAGCATGTGAAGGTAACTCAAGGTTTCCTGCAAGGTAGAACTGGTAGAACTGTCTTAGCTCTTGTTTACTGGCTCTTGGATACACTTATTTGTCTTAGCTCTTGTTTTATTCGATTCTCTATTTGTCTCATTTGTTAAGATAAGTAGGTTGCTAACTTATTGCACTCTTACATTAACACTAGTTATGCTCTTAGTTGCTTGTTTAGGAAGGAAATGCACTTATGATTTCTGGTGACTAGTAGTTTTCTTACCTACCTTTGTTGAATGCACTTATTGTAAGTCGCTTTGGATAAAAGCATCTGCTAAATGACTGTAATGTAATGTAGAACTGCAGCTCAGCAACAATTAATAATAATAATGTTGTTTCTGAAGGAAAAGTTTAATTGATTATATTAATTAAGCACGAGGCCACTAGATTTCTCCAGGGGATTATAAACAAACGAAACCCCGCCACCCGATTCCAAGCGAGTCCGTCGACCCGCTCCACACCTGTGGTTGTCTCTCTTTCAAAGCTTTATTGTTTTCAAGGATGCAGTGAATGTCAGGCACAGCAAGAGATGACAGGTATGACAAATGAGTTGAGGCGGGGTATCTCACGTCCACGGTGTAAACCGGGAGGCGTGCTAAACGTTTATAGGTGGAGATAATACAACCGCCTTTCTCTGTTTTTTCCGTCTGATTAATTTTCACCAAAAACACAAAAAAATCACAGAGAGAAAATGGTATGAAATGTTCGTCATGTCAACTTTCAGCTGGAGTTGATTGACTTATTCCCTCTCCGTCGTCTCCTCTCCGTTTCCAGAAGAGCCTATTGTTTACCCTCTCGGTATTTAATTGCATTTTGTCACTCTGTCTTTGCCAGGCTATATAAAGCCATGACAAAAGCAGCCAGTTAGAGAACAGCACAAAGATTGCTATCTCCACGGGTATTGGCGGCGCTCTGAGAGGTTCAGCGGCGTTCCCCCCGATTTCATCTCCCCGTTTATAGATGCCAATAACAATGTGGAGCTACTCGGCCACGGGCCCGACGGGCCAGATAAACAATATCTCCCTCAGATTGCCCTGTCACCTTCCATTTCTCACAACGACGTCAGCTCTTTATGAGCATTTAAACAGCCCCAGACTGAAGGACTGTGTGTGTGTGTGTGTGTGTGTGTGTGTGTGTGTGTTGCATTCAAAATGGTTTGTGCTGGTCTGTGTCGTGTCAGTTGTTCTAGATTATCTGCGATCACAGCGGACCCGTTAGCTAGAGGGAGTGTTAACCTGGCAGCCGGTGACCCACGGCAGAGCCAGGATACTGCTGCCTCCAAACCACTTCCCTCAGCGGGCACGGAAAATCACTCCCACATGAACTTTAATTTGAGTCTGTGTTTGGCACAGTGGTCAGATAATAGTGAAAACTAATAGTTTAATTGGTCGTTTCACGTCAAATGAAATTAACACAGTTGACCTGGGTTAGCTTCAGTCAGGGGAGATCAGGTGTTTGGGTTTGTCTTTCTGTAGGCTACACACGTTCTGCTGACAATCGTGTTATCTTTGATTGATTTTTATTTCATTTTTTTGATGAATTTCTTTATAATTTTTTTATTACACCAAATAAAACTCCACACAACACTGAGCTGACTCTTTCCGTCTCTCTCTCCATGCAGGAGGCTGCGAGGTGGACCTTGCTCGTTTCTTCCAGCTCATCAACGAGATGGGCGGCATGCAGCAGGTGATGGACCTGAAGAAGTGGACCAAGCTGGCCGACCTCCTGCGCATCCCCAAGTCGGCGCAGGATCGGCTGGCCAAGCTGCAGGAGGCCTACCTGCAGTACCTGCTGTCCTACGACTCGCTCAGCACCGACGAGCGCCTCCGGTTGCAGGCCGAGGTGCTGCAGGAGAAGAAGATCCTGGAGTCGCGCCGGGGCCCGCTGGAGGGCCACTCGGACTCCTCGGCGCCCAGCGCGCTGGCGCTGCCGCGCTACGAGCCCAAGAACGGGCTGGCGGGCGGGGTGGTGGGAGGGGCGGCCGGGCACCACCGCACCAACGGGGTGTACCACCGTCTGAAGGAGCTGGAGGCTCAGGTCAAAGCGGGCCGGCGCCGGCTCTTCGCTCAGGAAAAACAAGGCAAGGAGGACAGGCAGCACGGGGAGGAAGAGGAGGAAGAGGAGGACAGGGGCGTTCTCAGTGACCAGCACAAGTGTATTTACAAGGTGAGGATGAAGATCACCGTTTGTTTGTTTACACCGCACAACATTCAGACGATCAGACGAGAGGCGTATACGGCTGTTTCTTTGTTCGCTTTGTTTTTTCAGGAGCCAATCAGTTGCCTTGTCAGTCCAAATCATATGTAGTGTGATTTACACTGTCTTTAACTGTGCTGGTACCTTTGAAAACTACAAGAACACGTTATTCTCCCTCTCAAAACACCGCTGAAATGTGATATCAATAGTCAGCCATCATTGTTTGATTCTGTTGTCAGATTCTTACACTTCAGTCACGACACCAAGTAACTAAAATCACTAATGATGTGCGGGTGGTCTCATGGCGTCGGCGGTCTCGTCTTTGCTCTAACAGGTTTACCTCTGAATCAAGACTATTATCACCCCGAGAGGTGTAAACTATCTTCACCTCTCACAGCATCGGCACGCGCTCGCGGTGTCGATGCCGCGATGTGCCACATCTGGTGAAAGACGCACCTCGTCTGTAGCAGGAACTAAGAGCTAGAGATGGTTACGGCACGTTATGATCGGTTTCCTCTACGGGGAGGATATTTCCGTTTCCGTGGGAACACGATCGTGCCGCTAACTGCTCTGCTCTGTGGTTCGTACAGTCAAATATAATTGACGTTTGTACAATTGTTTATGTACAGCAACTAATGTTGTAATGTAGCTGCGTTGCATGTGCAGCTGTGTGTGGGAAGGTAGTCAGTAGTGGTCCTGCTTGTGTGTGTGTGTGTGTGTGCATGTACGTGCACATTAGGTGTATTCCCACCTCCCCGGCCCGCTGGCAGCTGTGTTGATTCTGGCTGGCTGAAATGTAGGTCAGCGCTCAGCTCGGTGAAAAGGACTCATAGGCAGCCCCCCAAATCAGCCCTTCCCTTCACCCCTATCCCCAGCCTCAGCCGTCACCCTCTCCCCCCCCAGCCCTCTCTCCCCCAGCCCTCTCTCCCCCTAGCCCTCCTCCTTTCTCCAGCTCTCTCCTTCCCTGCCATCTCCTTTCCTCCACCCTCTCCCTCTCCCTCCCCCTCAGTCTTCTCTCTCGACCCCCTGCCCATTCCCAAAGTCCAACCCCTCCTACCCTCTAGCCCAAACACACAGGCATGCATGCATGTAAAAGGCATACGTGCACACATCCACATTATGCAC
The DNA here is from genome assembly GCA_034670385.1 of Hoplostethus mediterraneus. Taxonomy (NCBI): domain Eukaryota; kingdom Metazoa; phylum Chordata; class Actinopteri; order Trachichthyiformes; family Trachichthyidae; genus Hoplostethus; species Hoplostethus mediterraneus. The sequence continues at coordinate 6,963,123 of JAXDDW010000009.1, forward strand.
ACACACAGACAACACACACTATGAACTCGCAGAGAGGTCACGTTCTCTCACGTGAACACGCATGCTCAAAAACGGCACACGTTCATACTGCGCATACACAACAGCATGAGTTTGCAAAGAGGTTGAATCTAAATTAGCTTGTGCGCGCGCACACACACACACACACACACACACACACACACCTTGTATGAAGTGATGGAGTAATTATTTCTGTGATTATGCGAGACACTTTGTCACAAATGCTTCTCTAATTAAGAGAACTTTGTTTCTGTGTTCGCTCACACATACACACACGCCACACACACACACACACACACACACACACACACACACATACCCCACTCCACTCGGATCTGGATCCCATTTGATCCCCCCCCCCTGTTCCTTTGGTAACTAAATCCCCTTGTACCAGCCTCCCTCTGAAGAACTGAGATATTGTCAACAGACGTGACCCAGTCCAGTCCGTAGACATTGAAATTATAGAAGGACTATTCTCGGCAATGACACATGAATGGCTGTCACAACACTAGCAGGACAGCCTTGTCTAAATATGACCCATCAATTTCCTGCACCGCTCAGCTCTTTCGGTATTTTTTCACCGGGGAGAGTTTTGCCCCCGAGAGGAGGATATGTTTCACATTTTCTGTCAAGAGAACAAAGTGCACGTCAAGGGTATAATTGCGTCTAATTACACACAGGAAAGAGTTGGATAACTACAGCTGCTGATTGACCAGTACTTAGTAGGACTTTACTATACTGTAATACTATTAGAACTACTCTGAAGGCTATTGTAGTAACTTTTTTTCTAAGCACCTTTTGTTACCTTGTATGAAAAAGTCCATGTTTGATGGACTCTCAGTCGACTCGAGCCCTTCTAGCACATCCAGCTCTATGTGCACAGTAACCCCAGCTGCTGTGGAGGAGAGGAATCTGCGAAGCCATCGTTCAGCGGGGTCCTAACATCTCCAGCCCTGGAGTTGGCAGATTTATAGGCCTCTTTTGGAAGCTTCTCCCTAGGAGGAGCGTCCAGGGGAAGGAGGGAGGGAGGGAGGGAGGGGGAGGAGGTCAAGTCCAGGGGAGTTGCGTCAGGGACTTATAGGACAGGCAAGAGAGGTGGAGCCATATAGAGACACAAACACACTCAACCCGTGCACGTACACACACATTCATACGACCCTATGCTCACCCGCTGACTAGTTGATTCATATACCAGCGTATACTGAGACACACAAAGGTGCCGGAGCATGCATGGTTCATCCAAAGTCCAGCAGTTTTTTTTGTTGTCATTCCTCTCTGCACCCTCCCTGTCTCCTCCTGATGTTTTTCTTCCCCCCACAGCCAAAGACCATAAAGCTGAATATGCTTTCGCTGAACTGGAGGCTGTAAGATGTTTTTTTTGGGGGGGTTTTCGGCACTCGTGTGACTCATGTTGCGTTTGATGTCTCTTGTTTTTGTAGGGGAAATCGGTGTCTTTGACCAACTTCTTCAGGATAGCCCGGAACACCATGACCATGTGCTTTAACAAGGAGCCCGGGGCCGCTGAGGTTGAGGTGAGGATGTTGAGATCGGCCTTCAACGAACTTGCACTGACTTAGGATGCTTCAGGTTCTAGTTGGTTGTGTTAGATTTTAGGATTTGTTAGTTATCTTTTATTTCTAAATCAAAAAAAATATTAATTGCATCTCCCAAAGCCCACTTTTTGGGAATTTGACCAAAGGATCGTGTAATTTATGAGGTTTTCTCAAGGATAACGCACCTCTGCTCAGTTAGTCAATGATATAAATGACCGTGATCCACATGGAAACCTTTTTTCCGGCACCCTGCATGCGGTTTCACGCATTCTTCCACTGATCGGCTCTCCTTTCCTCTTCCCTTGCAGCAAGAGTACTGGAGGATTGTGGAGCAGAGAGACTGCCACGTGGCAGTGCATTATGGGAAGGTGGACACCAGTACACACGGGAGTGGTTTCCCCACGGGAAAGTCAGAGCCATTTTCTAAGTAAGTACTTTGTAGCTCTCACACTACACTTGTTCTGCCTGTGTTGCAAGTCTGTGGATGTTGAAGTTTGCAATGACGGGCTTGTTTCTGGAAGGTCACGGGTTCAAATCCCTAGATCAGCTGGGTGGGGAAACTGAAAGAGTATCTCTCCCTGGACCATGTAAAGCAATGTGTGACGGTTCACTTCATATTTGTAATATGTTTTGGTCAAGAATATCAGCACTGTATGTTTCAGCCTACCACAACCAAAGTATTGCAGTTTCCCAGGTGACGTGTTCTTGAGAGGATCTTCTTTACCTTCATCTTAGTATTCCTAAAAAAAAAAACCTGTCAAATGTCTCCTGCTCCTTTCCTCAGACATGGATGGAACCTCACCGTCCTCCCCAATAACTCTGGATCCATTCTGAGGCATCTGGGTGCTGTGCCTGGTAAGAACACCTGTGTACCTGCCAGTACATCTCTAAAGAGCAACTCTCTAGAGGATAAATGGCTGCAGATGCTCAATATAAAACCCAAAGGAAGACAGAGTGAGGTGCAGGTGGCTCATGCAGTATGTGTTTTTTTTCCAGTTTTCTGCAGGGAAGCGACTTGTATGAAGATTTGAGATCTGTTACTTTTGTCTTTGTACCGTTAGAAATGACCCGTGAAGATGTTCCAGCTCCGTACCTTACCCGCTACATTTCTTTCTTGTTCCTTTTGTGTGGTCTGCAATTAGTAATGATCAATGTTCTTGTTTCTCTCTCTCTCTCCAAACCCTCCTCTGTCCCCAGGGGTGACCATTCCCTGGCTTAACATCGGCATGGTCTTTTCTACCTCATGCTGGTCTCGAGACCAAAACCGCCTTCCATATATTGATTACTTACACACTGGTGCTGATTGCATTTGGTAAGTACGCACACTTGCGCTGGGCTCCTCTGTCTGAGTGCTGCGTTACCGCACCAGTAAAAGGTCATGTTGAAAATTCTCACCCAAAAGCATGCACGTGTAAAATTAGATTTTGGAGGAACAGGTTGGGGAAAAAAAACAACTAATAAATGCTTAGCCTCCTCTCTAAGGACCTTTCTTCCCCTAGTTGTTGTTTTCAAGAGGTGGAGGGAAACAGCTTTGTGCTTTGAGCGTTGACAGCAGCTGAACCCTTACAGGAGGGAATGCAGCATCACACACACACACACACACATGCCTACATGTTGATGAAGTCCCGAATCTGTCGGTGTGTGTTCACGTCTCTGTGTGCCTGCCTCTCCCAGGTATTCTGTCCCTGCTGAGGAGAAGGCTAAGCTGGACAAGGTGGTCCATACACTGCTTCAGGCCAATGGCACCCCAGGACTAGAGATGTTGGAGAAGAACATCATGGTCAGTGTGGTTTTTATTTTTGTGTGTGTGCAAATTTTGTTATATTTCTGTTTACCTTCCATCTGTCTATCTATCCATTTCTTTGCCAGCCTCTCTGACTGAATGTTTTTCTTCTTGTATTGATCAATTTTAAAAGCAAGCAAGCCATTATGTTGATGGAAACCTTTGAGAAAATAACTGGCATTATGTGCTGTTGGTGTCTGAATGACTAATTCACTTCCTGCATCAGTGCCACTTCTTCACTGCTGATATATCCAATATCCATTACCCTTCCTGAAACAATATAAACCAGTAGTTTTGGGTCATTGGACAGAAGCCATTGAGATATTTATCACTATCGGGGCGTCCCCATTTATAGGATACCACAAAGATAACACGTTCTCCTTCCCTCCCTCCTTGCTCCTCCAGATCTCTCCTGAGGTGCTGTGCCGTGAGGGCATCAAGGTTTACCGCACGGTCCAGCGGAGCGGCCAGTTCGTGGTCTGCTTCCCTGGCGCCTTCGTCTCCAAGGTGTGCTGTGGCTACAGCGTGTCCGAGACAGTGCACTTCGCCACACTGCACTGGATGAACCTGGGCTACCAGGCCTCGAAGGTCAGCACACAAACCAGAATTCATAACTGGCACTCGATATATGTGGATAACAAAGTGGCCCGTGAGGAACAGAAATATATATTTTTTAAAATACTGCTGTAAAAATCCTGCTGTCCATGGCAATTTGTAAAAGTTCACATCTATCTTCCTGCCCGAGGCGGCTTTACAGTGAAAATGGTCTCTTTATCTTGCTCCTGCTATGTTGTGTCTCACAGCTGCCCCCTTGTGGACAGATTGAGTTAAAGCTCTAATTTATAAAAGATCTGTGTGTGGTGTTGCCTAGATAAATGAAAGTGAAATGGATAAATACATCAAGAATTTGGAGTTCCAATTACTCATAGTATTGAATTTCGAGAAATAATTGCGGCTATAAACCTCTCTAGGGGTGTATTTACTTTTCTTATGATCATGAGCCTGAACCTTTGGACCTCATTATAGCGAAAATACCAGAGATAACGTTCTTAACTGTGATTATGGGTATGACAGTGATGCAGGTACATATATCCTTGGCATTACCAAAGCCCCCATAATCACAGCTAACGTCGCCCTCCAGAGTAATATGACTTTTCTACAGTGTATATCAGTTTCCGTCCAAATAGTGCACCTACATAAACACAGCACACAAAAAACAGGAGAGAACAAGAAAGATTGATCACAGCAGCCAAGCTCATTTTTCCATTTCTATTTAATACTGACTCATGGTTGGAAACATTTTTTTTTTGTATGTTTGAGACTCAAAACAGCGACAGTGTTTCCTCCTGCCTATGTGAGAAACACTTTACAAATGTTGGTGAATAACTGACGACCGTTTGTTTGTAATCTGTGGTGGTTTTGCGTACAGGACCTGAAATGCCGTTGTATAGCCAAGCCCTTCTCCATGGAGAAGCTACTGTACCAGATCGCCACAGCCGAGTCCAAGAGGGACAACGGCCTTCTCCTCACCACCATCTCCGCCCTACTCAAAGACCTCAGGTAGGAGGGGGGTCGGTGGACTCAGACGCACACTAAGCAGACGTACACACACACATCAAACGTCTAGAGAGAGCAGCAGGTTGGATGATGGGAGGTGCTTAGGTATCCCCCATGATCAAAGATCTGCACCCCCCCAGACAGTCTGGTCTTCAAAGGCCTTTGAAAGGAGTGCACTTAATGTTTCTTTAAACTGGTTCAGTGAATGCACTTAATTGTTCTTCCCTTTTAGTGCACATGCAGGTTGAACTGACTCATTTGCTGTGCTGATCCAAAGAAACTGTGTATGTGTGGGCTAACCTGACTAGTATACAATAGACTTCACTGCTTTGGTGTTGCGTTTGGATGAGTCAACATAGCTAGCATTAATAGAACATAAACAGACAAAACTCCAACTGACCTCAGGTCTGACCATCAAACTGCAACCATGGATGTCACCGTTCTCCAAGCATTGTTTTTCCTGTAGTCTTGAAAAATTGTACAGACCTAAAACACACTAAATGTTTGTAATCAATGTCTTGTCCTTTTTGCACTTGCCAGGTGAAACTATTGTTGATGAAACAAAAGTTACATACAAAAGTACAAATATATCAGTAGGGAAACGAGCAACATGAAAACCTGCTGTTGACAATCATTAACAACCATTAGACCATGATTGAATCAATAGCAGCAGATATTTTCTCTCCCTAACTTGATTGACGTCTTTTCCGTCCAATAGGAACATAGAGATTTGCCAACGGCAGGAACTGTACAAGGCGGGCCTGCTCTCCTCGGCACGCTACGGCACTCACGACGGCAGCCTGGGGCCCGTCGAGGGACGCAAGAAGCCCCGTGGCAAGTGGCTGGCACTGGAGTCCTCGGAGAGACGCTGCCAGACCTGCCAGCATCTCTGCTACCTGTCCATGGTGAGGGCAGGGGGGAGGGTACTGGGTACTCTGGGTTCTCTTCCAAAACACTATATATATATCCATATATATTTATATTATATATTGATTTACATTATACACTATCTCTGAAATACAGAGGACCCGGTGTGTCACATAATTTTGTCAACCAACTGAAGTTATCTGCTGTCCTATTAAGTATTATTGATGTTATAAATAATACTTCATTTCATTTGTTTTCATTTCAAATTATTCTTGAAATCATGAAGCAGCTGTAACATTTTTCAAATGGTGGATATCATTTTGGAATATGATATCCATTACATCAACTCATACACATACTAACACTAACACACCAACTAACACCAAACGTCAACACACCCCGCTAGATTTTGTGTAGAAAAGTTAACTGCAATATTTCAAAAGTACAACTGACTAAACTGTAGAAATCCGATAATATTACCGTTACTATTTTGAAATAATGGTATTAAATAATGGTAACTGAGTAATAATTTTTAAGTATTAAGCCATAATGAGTGATGCTGATATCCATTGTGGTGGCTCTCCCATTTTTGAGCAAACCTCGTCATACATGCCGACTTTACCGCTGGCATCTCAGAGGCAGAAGAGATAGAAATGTTTGTAACAGTGGAAAGTACTCTGGACTGACCTGGGATCAAACACCACCAGAACCTTCTCTCCTGTGTCTCCACTACTCCGCCTCTCTTCCTACTGTCTCCACAATAAGAGTACATGTAGTTGAAGGTGTATCTAAGCTCTCCCGGTCTCTCTCTGTGTCTGCAGGTGGTCCAGGAGACCGACAACGTGGTCTTCTGTCTGGAGTGTGCCCTGCGCTATGTGGAGAAGCACAAGTCCTGCAGAGGCCTCAAGATGATGTACCGATACGATGAGGTAGGCTGTGCTATTCCCTCTCCCTCCAGACGGGGGCGGCATCGGCTGGGTTTATCACCGCTTTGTGAATCGAGTCGTTGTCGAGCACGACATCGGATTCGTTACACATCAACAGTACTTTATTGTCTCGTGCCAAAATCGTATTTATGACTGTGTAGAATCTACAGGTGAAAAAATGAGATTGTGTTGGGGAAATTTCAAATCATTTTTTTCTCTTTCTATTTCTTTGCGTTTCCCAATCAGGAGCAAATCAACAGTTTGGTGAACCAGGTGTGCGGCCGGGCTCTACTGAAGAGTGGTGGTGGAGGAGGAGGACAAGAAGAAGAAGAAGAAGAAGAAGAAGAAGAAGAAGAAGAAGAAGAAGGAGGAGGAGGAGAAGAAGAAGAAGAAGGAGGAGGAGGAGGAGGTGGGGGGGACCCCTGCCACGGCCCCAGCCCTGTTAAAGCGCCGCCGGCCAAGCGAGGCCCCCGCAAGCGCGCCACCGTGGAGGTGTCCCTGGCGCGCCTGTCCTCCAGCCACATGCCCAAGGCCGCCGCCGTCTCCTGAGGGGACGCCCTGGCCTCGCCACCCTGTGCCCATGCCCCGCCCCCGCCCCGCCTCTCCAACCCCCCCCCCTCTTTCTTTTTAGTTCACAAGAATCACTATCAAGCCCCCATACCACCACCGCGTATTGAAAACATACGTATTGTTTTTTAGCTTTTAAACGCCCCTCACCTGACCTCACCCCCGCCCCCCCCAAAAAAAATACTCTATTTCACCTTATTCACCTCCCCCCTTAGTATGACAAGCTTGTTTCTAAAAGAAAAAGAAAAGCAAGATGTCTTTTTTGCACTAGTGTGAAAGAGGAATTTGTTTTAATTTTTGGATGATTTTAGAATCGTTTCCCCCCTTAAGTCGTCCATTTCAAGCATTAAGAGTAAAAGTTCACAGGTCGACTCAGATGAGCCCTGTTACACCTCCACCCCTAGCCCCGCCCCCAGCCCCACTCCCAGCCCCGCCCCCTCAACTGAAATCGGTTACGCTGGTGACCTTTTTCTTGCATCCCTCTTTCCATCCCTCCTCTCGCCCCATAGACTGCACCCCTCCCCCCTCCCTCCCCTCACCCCCTCGCCCCCCACCCCCCTCCTCATCATGCGTCACTCAACTGTGAACATGGGACGAACGACAAGGCGGTCTTCTATTTTGTTTTATTTTCCAATTTTCTCTAAAATTCAAATGACACCAAGTAGTTACCCAAAGTTTCTCTCTGTCCTTGGTTCGAGGAAGAGGAGTCCTTTTTTTATTCCTTTAACTCTGTCTTGATGCAGCTCCTGCAATTTTTAAAAAAACAGGGGGCCGGCAACGCGAGATAAAAACTTGAAAGACAGACGATGTTGGTTTATTGTTGGTTGGCTTTGTTGTTGTTTTTTTTCCAAGTTCTATTTTGAATTTTAGCTTTGTTTTTGCTAGGTTTTTTTGCGAGAAGTCTTCTGTGTATTTTATTTTGTCATTGTGGATGTTTTCTTTTTCGTCGGTGGATGTGAGAGGGGGCAGAGCTACAGCTGCTTGACCTCCGAAAGGTCACCGCTCGCCTCACTTCCTGGTAGTGTGGAGGGATCCCTCCCTCGCTAGCAAGTGAAAACTGTGCCTGATATTTAGCGAGGAGATCCATTTTTTTGGTGCTGTTGGTTATAATTACTGTATAACAATACAAAAAGAAAAATCTGGGGGTTAGCGCCTGCTATCGGCTAACAGCTAGCTCACGCGCCCCCATCCCACAGGGCGGAAAGGCTTTCAAGCTTTTCTGGTTCTAGATGTGCAATCGTGTTAACATTCCATTCTTCCAGTCCTCTTGTTTCATCTGTACCAGTAAACATTAATTATTATATTATATTATTATTATTATTTTGTTTTTTTGACTTTTTTTTTTTGATCTGATGTTCTATCTCAAGTAGAGCCACTAGTCAAAGAGTGTAAAATGTGAAATATGAAAAATCCAAGTTTGTTTTTTTTGTCTTTTACTGTCTTTTTTTTGTTGTTGTTTTTTGGCTTTTGCATTTTTTTCCCTTTTCCAGATGTACTATGAGTGATTTTTAGAGAGCGAAAAAGTCTGACAAACAAAACATCAACATTTTTGTACATAATCCTGTAAATTTCTTTAAATACTTGAGCCTTTTTCTGGGGTTAAGGAAGGAGCGAAGGATGGGAGGGAGGAAGGAAGGAAGGAAGGAAGGGAGGAAGGAAGGGAGGAAGGAAGGAAGAAAGGAAGGAAGGAAGGAAGGAATAGCGAACAGAAAAACTTCCAGAGGAGAGTGCTTGATGAAGAAAAAGCCTTACATTACCCTTTCTTCATCCGTGTGAGTTTGATGCTTACAGGGTTGCTCTGGTAAACGTGTACAAAAATTTTAAGTGCTGCTTATATCACTAAGAAAGAAGATATGGAGTAGCAACTGACCGCCCCCCCCCCCCTCCCCCAACCTAGTTTTGTTTGTTTAGCTTTACTTTTTTAAAGAAAAGGGAAAAAAAGATATGTTCACAAAAAAATGGGTTTTTACATTTTCATTACTGAAAATTCAACAAAAATGTAGTAGCTACTCATGTTGCACTGAGCTTGCCAGTGGTGACTGTCAAGGAAAAATCCTATAATCCAGTTTGTTGGTTGTCGTCCCTCGCAGAAGACTGAACTGTTTTAGGACTATTTAATGAAACACCAAGTCGGGTGTTTTCAACATTTAAAAAAAAAAAAAAGTGGTTGTCAAGTTTTTATGGCCTTACAATATATTTTATTCTGACAGGATTTTTCTTTTCTTTGTTTTGCAGTTGTTTTTTTTTGTTTTTGTTTGTTTGTTTCTTCCATTTTCTACAGTTTCTGTAAACTACTTGCTCACAGTGGGGTCTCTGGCGACTTAATTTATTAGTGCTGCGTCTCGGCCTTTCCCTCCACTCGGAAAGAGAGTCTCATGTTGGTTATATTGACAGTTTTTTACTTTTGCAGTTTGTACCTAAGGTTTAATAAAAACTTAACGACAATTCACTGTCATTTCTTTCCAAACTGCTTGTGTGTCTCTTTGTGTGCATTATTTTTACGTACCTGGAAGCTATCGGAGGGACCTATAGCGCCACGTAACCTCAGTTAATGAAACTGTCAAAATTCACCAACACATCCATTTTCCAGCCTTATTTACTTCGGGCCCACAACCAAATGTAAAGCATCATTTACCTTCTGCATAACACCGCTATTGCTTTTCCATTTTCTGCAGCCGAGAACATTTAACTGCAAAACTGAACGTACACACAGTAAAACGTCCTGGGTCTCCCTCAAGGAATTAAAAACCTCTCCACTCCCGCTGAATCGGCTGCACCCATCTATCCATCCCCTCAGCCTGTCAGCTTCTCATTCGTTAAGAGCTCCGGCCGGACTATAAATCAGAGAAGAGTGAGCGCAGGGGGACTGTTAACACGCTCCCATCCCTCAAGTCTCGTCGCATTTCGTGCCGGAAATGGTTCTTGAACTGCTCGGATGAAAACGAACCAGCGGTGGGGAAGAAACATTTATTAACAACAAGTCAGAATAAGTTTTTAGGCTGAGGAGAAGTAAGTAAGGAGTCGTCACGCCACACACAGGTCAACATTTCTGTACAAAAAAGATCAGGGGACGGTAAACATCAGTGATGCAAGTCCTTCTGGGAGTTCTCCGCTGCATAGCACAGAGTCCAGACAGGGGTTTGGTCCTCGCTCCAAAGAAGAAGTTCATCCTAATGTGTTGGTCAAGGGAATGGCAAAGAATAACTCTAGTGTGTGTGTGTGTGTGTAAAATTGCTGATGTTATCCTGCTATCTGAACTCCACCAATCCATATCAGTATTACAGAACTTTGTGGTATACAACCAAATACCAGATGACTTGCCAAACAGAGTTATGCCCAGTTTACCAGAAGCAATAGTACAAAGACTCTCTTGATGAGTTTACATGCACAGAGATACTAGATCACAGCCCAGCTGAAGGAAGACACCAGGTTTTGGGGGGATCGACCTGTCAACCCTATTGGTGATCATTCAGGGCTCCATGCTAACTCTTGCATGCACGTTGTTGAGTGATAATAGACAAAATGCTACTGTCAAAAGTAAGAAGATTGATCTTTTAGTAATACGTTTTCAGTGTTTTTTTTATTATATGGATGGTTTTTAATTTTTTATCAAGTTTTAAGAATGAAATATCATTAGCCCACCATGTTCACTTCCTATGGAAACAGGCAAAGTAGTCTCTGATAATTCATTTCAAATTTCATGTCCTAATCTCCTGACAGACTTACCCACATCATTATATTTAGATGTGGAGCTGCTACATGATGCTAGTGGCCAACCATCACTCAACATAGTGTGAGCTAAAGTGTTAGCATGGAGCACCAGCCCCAACGATCTACCGGGGACACGTGGATGATTTTGGTGTCACTTAACAGGTCAGGTGACCAGTGGGCCAGTCTCCTAAACGCTTGGTGTATTCCTTCAAGTTGTTCATGTAGGTTTACAGGCGTCTTCAGATTCCACTCACAGTACATCTCTACCAGAGTGAACACCTCAGTAGTCCAGACAATATCGGCATATCCCAGCTGAATAAAGATACAAGCTTAACCTCAACATAAACTCGTCATGGTCTTAACGTGCACAAACTCAAAAAATGATATTGGAGTATTCTGAAATATTGAGGTGCATGTTAACTCATTTACCCAAACGTGTTTTATGGGTTGTAACTGGAACAGAAAACTCACATCAGTGCTCTTGTTAGGCATCGTCACCAACCAAACCTATTTTCTCTCATATGTTCTCTCTAAAAATGAAGGGAATACGAGAAGCCAATATTCGTCTATATGTGAGTCTGATTTGGTAGCTGTGTGTGTGTGTGTGTGTGTGTGTGTGTGTGTCTGTGTGTGTGTGTTTCAATGCATTTTCGCGTCCAATCCAGTCCGTCTCTCCTCTGACCTACGACCCGCTCTCCCTGCAGTCTTTGCTGGTCTGCTCCTCTCGGTCTGACCCGCCCGCCAGCGTGGTATCGGGCTGCACCTCCTCCTCATCCAGGGTCACCACCGCCGGGTGCCTCCTCCTCCTCCGTCCCCCTCCTCCTCCTCCTCCTCCTCCTTCGACGCCTCCTGCCGGCTCGGCCTCGTCCTCCTCCTCTTCGTCCTCCTCCTCCCCGGCCTCTGTGTCCTGGCTGGCGGAGTCGGTGCAGGTGGAGGAGAGGGAGGAGAGTTTGTGGCGGAGCTCGGCCTGGGTGGGAACCTGGAGGCTGATCTCCGTGGTGAAGGACTCCACGTCAGGACCTTGGAGGGAGTAAAACATTTCACTTATTTATTATTATTTATTTTCTATCTTACTCCAACTCGCGTAAATACAACTCAAAGATTTCTCTGAGTCCCTGTTGAAGAAATTAGATCAGAATTCCTAAAGCCCTTGAAAATGTTTGAGATGAGATTTGCCAATATTTGCCCAATCGAGCCCATAGACAGATGAAAGTGTGTGTGTGTGTGTGTGTGTGTGTGTGTGTGTGTGTGTGTGTGTGTGTGTGTGTGTGTGTGTGTGTGTGTGTGTGTGTGTGTGTGTGTGTGTGTGTGTGTGTGTGTGTGTGTGTGTGTGTGTGTGGGGGGCGCCCTACCCATGACAGGCGAGGTGGCGCTGTTGTCCTCTCCCCCAGAGTGCAGAAACACGTCCAGGGCTTCGTGGTCAGACATGTCCATCAGATCCATCTGCTCCAGCATGTCCACGTTCACCTCCATGGATGACATGCTGCCTATTGGCTCTGGACGCACCGGCACAGGACAAAAAGGGATATTAGCCTCACGCAAAAAGACTGCAGAACCCAGAATGCAACAGCAAGGGGCTGAGTCCAGGAAGAGAGGTGTTGTTGTTTTTGTTGCCCTCTAAAACCCGCCAAGCAGAAGCAAATGGGTACGTTGAAGCTGAATGGCATTTGAAATGGTTAAACAACGTTTGGTGGTCTTTTACCTGGTTAGCATGGTGTTAGAAATGTTAAGCCGGGCCTGTGGTTAAGCTGTTTTAACACAAAAGGTGCATTGGCAGGCATTACTATGTGTAGGAAACTAGAAGGTGACAGCTGAACCGACATCTTTCCCATTTTGTTATATTGGCCCAGAAGTAAAGAGCTTCCTGGTTTTGATCCACTGACAATCCAAACATCCATATCCTGTTCTGCCTGTTAGTGAGCCGTCTGAAACGCTGGGACGACCCTTTAGGAGAGAAACACGCCAATCCAGGAGGCGGCCATATTTATGTATCTGAGGCTGCGTTTCCCAAACACATCTGTAGGCCAAAGGTCATCTTTTGCTCCATTCATGTACGACGGAGCAAAAGATGACCTGGGTCCAAAGCCCTTGAGAAACCCAGCGCTAGTCCATACTGTAGACTCAAGTCCCAATTCTGATGACTCGTCACTCCATTCGGACTTGAATATTGACGATTCAGAATTGCGCACTGAGGACTTGAACTTGAGACTTGGTTACCTCTGACCTCTGACATTATATATTTATATAGTAAGACTTTTTGACAAAGAATTTTGACAAAATGACTGAAATCCACAATTTAAAGAGTCATTCTAACTAATAAACCAGCTTTTAATATGACAGATGTGAATTTGTTCATGTTCTTTTTAATTTGTTGTATCGTGGATTAATTGAACTCCAACTGGTTACTTGGACTCTGAACTCGAGTACTGAGGACTTGGGACTCGACTTGGACTCTGGTGTTGGTGACTCGACTGCAACACCGGTAGATACACAGTAGATCTTATTGACGCGTGGTTTCTCTACACATGGTTTCATTGCCTTACACTATACAGCCAGTGGCAAAAGTATTGAGACAGTTAAGAAAAACAAAACCTAGTTAATAACTTTTATTTTAGGTCATATCTGTGTTTTAATGCTCTAAATGAACGCAGATGAATTAAAACTCAAAAACAAAGGGTCAGTGTATAAGCACATCACTGGAGTGAGTGGATTCCCCACACACCAGCTAACGACTGTAATCCTGGATTCACCACCTTGCCAGGGGGGCAGTGTGTCTCCCCCGACCCCCCCCCCACCCCCCCTTCACCAGAGTGATGTGGTGCATGCGTCACAAACAGCCAGTCAGTGCACTGTGGGGAATGGGAGGGTGCCAGCACATGAGCAAGGAGGGAGGTGATTTGGTTTCGGCACACAGCAGTGAGAGGTGATGCCATTGGCTACCGTACCTCAAGGAAATGAGGAGAGCGGAGGAGGGCGGCACAGGGAAGGAGAGCAGAAGAGAGAGTGAGGAGAGGGAGAGAGAAAGAGAGAGAGAGAGAGAGAGGGGGATGTTATTTCCCATGGAGACTGCCCCAAGTGTCTCCCTGTCCTTTTAATAGTAACACACACACACAAATAAGTCTCATATTTTCATAGTGTTTCCGGACATATCAAATGATGCCTGTGAGCGTAAACACAAACCCTGATGGATGAGATGCATACACACCAACCCAATGGACACGTGTGTTTAAGCCCATGTGCATACAAAGTCACTGTGCACACACACACACACACACGTTGGATACACACAGCCAGTAATGCAAACATCTTAGAGGCACATCTTAGAGGAGCCTCTTCTCATCCAGCCTGTCAGCAGCAGCGGATACCAGCAGACTCATACAACATAGTATAGAGGATGTTGATTCACCAATTAAAATACACAGGGGACGGTCACACACACACACACAGACACACACACACACACACACACACACATACACTAACATTATGGAAAGTCTTGGTCCAGAAAGAGCTGCTTTGAGGACATCGTTTCCATGCGACTGGCTTTATCATGTTCTTCCTTTAACCCAACCTTGTCTAAAAGGCCCCCTGCTGGGAAGGACTGTTTAGCCTGCGGTGAGATTGTCAGGAGTGTGTGTGTGTGTGTGTGTGTGTGTGTGTGTGTGTGTGTGTAAGACCCTTGGGACTAGCTTCTGATGGCTCATGACATTCTCAGCCCTTTATCTTCTTTTTACTCTCTGTCCTCTTTTCACTCTGTTCCCTGTATCTGTCTCTCCTCTGACGCTACATCCACACTAAACGATCTCCATCCACACTAATACATTTTTGTTTTAAAACACGACAATCTCCGTCCACACAAGCGTTTCATCACTGTTTCAGAAAAGGCATATCACGTGACCATTCACCTACACTTGGCATGCGCGTGTGCCGGTGTAAACAGGAAGCAGATTGCCTGCTGTGCTGTTGCTTAGTTGCAGAAAAATACCGGTACCACGAACAGAAATGGCGAAAAGTAAGAGCAGAGATTTCTTTGTTTTGGACGGATGACGAGGTGGAATTGTTACTGAAAGGATCAGGGAAGGAAACGTCTGACTGATGAGACCCAATCAGGAAGCGAACGTGGGTGTCTGCATCATCGTTTTCAAAAGTCTCTGTTTTAGGGGTTCCAAAACACTAAACGTAGCAAAAGTCATGCGTTTTAAAACAGTGTGGATGAGGCCTCAGACTCTCTCACTGGGGTTTTTCTCCCGTGGTGCCGCCCTGCCGTCACATAACCGCTGTGTTATTCAGCTCTCAGACAGTGGCCTTGCTTTCCCGCTATATTTGATATATTTTATTTCCCCTGAATATGGATGCGAACCTCATCGGTAACTGATCACGGCAATCTCTAGCGATGACGAGTGTTCAGCATGTTTGTGTAAGGAAATGTTGTGAAGTCTGTTGTGAAGGTTTGGAGTCGCTCTCTTGCAGTTGTGCTGTCAACATCATTTCATGTGTGAAGTCTAAATGTAAACAACCTCTACTGTCTTTCAACCATGAATGTACACGATAGACAAAATATATCAACTCATACCTTGCTTAAGTGATTTTGTTTGTCTAAGGGATTCATTATGAACAACAATGCATTGATAGAAACCTGTTTTTATTGACAGTGAAAACATAATAGTCTCTCTCACATTCCCTCCCCCTCTTCTCTGTCTGTCTCTCTTTCCTCCCCCTCCCTCCTCCCTCCTCCCAACCCCTCAATCTCCTCTAATAAGCCATTTCCAGAGGATTAGGGGAAGGAGGATGGATGAGTAATAGAAGAAGAGAAATCGCATTACAAACGCCGGGCCAACAGACTCCCATACATCTCTCAGACCGACTGCATATCTCATCCGGTCCCTCGTTTCAGCGCAGTCCTCTGGGTGTGTTAGCGCAGGCCTTTGGCAGCGATGCACACTGGGTAAACTGCTGCAAGATTCTATTACAACCCCGCTGGAAGACGACTACGTTTATACGGTGCGGTGGCATTTTTCACAGTAATAGCTCTACTTGTGTGTGTTTAGCGACAGGCACTCGGTTTGCGGAGTCTCGCTGCAGAAAGCTATTATGGCTCAATCTCAGACGCCGCTGGAGTCTGAAGGTTTCGGCTGATACTATCAGGACTCGGGAGTTATTTAATCTGAACGCTGGACGGGTTTGGCTCTCAAATAGGTTGAAGGGGTTGCCGACGCCACTACCTCGACTTAACCCTATAACGCCAAGTGAATCATATTTGATACATGAGTTTTTGAGACCTCTACATCATCAGTGTGATATTTTTTTCCCGGAAAAACCTGATATATACAATCAGATACATGCAGTGCACGGATAATCCACCAGGGACAGTAATTCATGCACCAGAGGGTCTTCACTTGAGACATCCAAAATGGCATCTTTCAATCAGTGGTTTTTCAGGGATATTTTTGCCAATTTTGAAAAGAAAAACTTTCAAATTGTTAATGAAACTTCAATAGGAATATTTACTGGATTGATGCAATGTAAAACTACTTCATATTTCATAACTTATTTTATAGAAAAACCGTGTTGAAAATGTATGTATCAAAATAGATACAGCAGGTATATAAGGTAATTTATTTGCAAATCTGTCAATCATCATTTTATTGCATTTCATACATTATACATTCCAGCAACATACAGTCTTTTTATTATTTAAGTAAACTAATTAAAGGTTCAAATGACATAATTAGGTATATTTAGAGTAGAAATTGAGATATTTATAACCTATATTGTATTTTTAGGGTTAGCCCTAACCCTAACCCTGCAAATTGCTATTTAATTTCTTGTTTTTTTATTTGTCAGAAGGTCCAATAAACACTCCATTTTCAAAGGATTAGAATTTTCTGTCAATTATTTGATGGTTCAGGCTTTACAGGTTAAACCACGCAAGATCTTTCTTTTTGATTTGCACCTGAACCCTAAGGCCTCTACAAAGTACCTCTGACCCCACTCCCCCCCCTCCTTCGCCTCACCTCTCCTCTCGGCGATCTGCAGGTAGCCGGTGGACAGGTACTGCTCCATGTCTTGCTGGAAGGCCTCCTCGAAGTACTTCTGCCGCTCTTTCAGTTTGACCTGGGGGGGCGGCACCCCACCCTGCTCCGCCCCGGACACCTTCTGAGCATGCTCCGAGTCCAGCTCCACTAGAAGAGAGGAGAGAGGAGAGAGGGACAAAATGATGTCAGTTGGTAGTCGGACGTTTCGTAAGACAAAAACATGCTGAACTAGGAGGCACTCAGAGAGCTCAAACCAACGCTAAACAGTTCTCCAACTTGCTGTTACACCCACAGACATCATTCCTATCGCAAACATACCCTCAGGATTTGGAATCAAGTCTCTATCTCTGTTAGTTTCATAGTTAAAGCTAAAATATTTGTCTAATGGCAGAAATCCCAGATCTGAGTCACCACCATCATCTGTCCACCAAATTTCATGGAAATCCAAACAAGACGAACAGGGTGGAAACATCACCTCTCAGTGGAGGTAATACTGTGACTGAACTTACTTTCTTCCACTTCTGCCCTTTCTTTGCATGACCCAAACTCTGGTTCCGCAAATGCATCGTGATCTAAAACTAATGACAGAGAGGCAGAGAGGCCAGCCAATAGCAGCCTTCACAGGCCTGGGTCAGCCTTCACAGGTCCTGGGTCAGCCTTCACAGGTCTGGGTCAGCCTTCACAGGCCCTGGGTCAACCTTCACAGGCCCTGGGTCAGCCTTCACAGGTCCTGGGTCAGCCTTCACAGGTCTAGGTCAACCTTCACAGGTCCTGGGTCAGCCTTCACAGGCCCTGGGTCAGCCTTCACAGGCCCTGGGTCAACCTTCACAGGCCCTGGGTCAACCTTCACAGGTCCTGGGTCAGCCTTCACAGGTCTGGGTCAGCCTTCACAGGCCCTGGGTCAACCTTCACAGGCCCTGGGTCAGCCTTCACAGGTCCTGGGTCAGCCTTCACAGGTCTGGGTCAGCCTTCACAGGCCCTGGGTCAACCTTCACAGGCCCTGGGTCAGCCTTCACAGGTCCTGGGTCAGCCTTCACAGGTCTAGGTCAACCTTCACAGGTCCTGGGTCAGCCTTCACAGGCCCTGGGTCAACCTTCACAGGTCCTGGGTCAGCCTTCACAGGTCCTGGGTCAGCCTTCACAGGCCCTGGGTCATCCTGGGTCAACCTTCACAGGTCCTGGGTCAGCCTTCACAGGCCCTGGGTCAACCTTCACAGGTCTGGGTCAGCCTTCACAGGTCCTGGGTCAATCTTCACAGGTCTGGGTCAGCCTTCACAGGTCCTGGGTCAGCCTTCACAGATCTGGGTCAACCTTCACAGGCCCTCGATCAGCCTTCACAGGTCTGGGTCAACCTTCACAGGCCCTGGGTCAGCCTTCACAGGTCTGGGTCAACCTTCACAGGCCCTGGGTCAGCCTTCACAGGTCTGGGTCAACCTTCACAGGCCCTGGGTCAACCTTCACAGGCCCTGGGTCAGCCTTCACAGGTCCTGGGTCAACCTTCACAGGTCTGGGTCAACCTTCACAGGCCCTGGGTCAACCTTCACAGGTCCTGGGTCAACCTTCACAGGTCTGGGTCAACCACAGCAACACCCTGCAGCATTCACTGATTCCCTCATTACCTCCAAGCACCATCTCTAGTAGCAGTACAGAGAGGAAGACGCTCATTGAAGTCTCGCGCACACGACTCCCTCTGCTGCTTACACTTCAGTTAACCAAGTCTCATGCAATCTATACCCCCTGTGTTGCTACGGCCCATGTTATTGATTACAGAAGAACTCTCTCAAAAGTTGCAGCCGAGTACATTTTCCTATCAAGATAGTAAAAATGGATCACTGCTGTCTTGGAGGAGAATTCACTGCAATTTCTTGTTCTTGTTTTTCTTTCTTGAATTGAAAGTCTGGATGGTCATGCGTGTACTGATTGAGTTTCATGACCATTGATACCTATTAAAACTTCATTGTATCATTTAAAAAATACAGGGAGGTCAATGTGAAAATAATTATCTTCTTTTTTTTTATGTAACTAGTTTGTGAATGTAAAGGGAAGGGGGTGATTAACTATGCTGTACAACGACCCTTAGATGTGACTATTCTCGACAAGGCGTTTACCGGACTCTGATTGGTCCGGGCAGGTCTTCCGGGGGAGACTGTGATTGGCCGGGACAGAGTATTTGGTTCTGTCCCGGCTGTTTAAGACGTGGGTGCGGCCCGCGTGGGCTTGAGAGGGAGGAGCCTATTCTAGAGACAGGGAGATAGGAGCATGGCACAGGAGGTGGGCATTGTTATAGCCTGGAGCCTCAGACACGCCGCCTCCCTCTGATAGACAGGGCCATTATGTAATACCACTCCATGACACTAACGAGCAAATATCAAGGGAAGCTACTTCTTATAACAGCTGGTCTGAAATGTCTGACAGGACCCACGTCTGATGTTTTTATTGCTGCTTCAACCAACCAAACAACATCTGATTTGGGGAATGGTGGCTTATAGATGCTACTTGAATTCGCTTCGGTTCATTTTCTTCACTTTTTTTTAAAAGACCACAGTAGAAATAAACCATTGACTTCTTCCTGTTTTCATCCTCCAGTGCCAGTAATGCACTTCCACTGTAATTACTGAAATTGTGCTTATGCAAGGAATTACCTGTATTTGTATTTAACAAAAAATGACTACTTAAGAAATAAACTGCTCCTCTAGTTAAAAACGGGGGGATTTTTCTCCTTTGTTTGATGGTTTACAGTGGAGAGAGAGAGAGAGAGAGAGAGAGAGAGAGAGAGAGAGAGAGAGAGAGAGAGAGAGAGAGAGAGAGAGAGAGAGAGAGAGAGAGAGAGAGAGAGAGAGAGAGAGAGAGAGAGAGAGGGATGACATGCGACAAAGGTCCCAGATTGGATGTGAACTCGGGACATTGTAGGTACATGGTATGCGCCACTCGATGAAAGAGCAATGTTGAAAGCATGACAGCGTGTAAAGATGTACACACACACACGTACACACACACACACACACACACACACACACACACACACACACACACACACAGGTTGGTGGCTGGTCATTTTCCTCCTTGCGGCTGTCTGAGATTAAATCTCGGGTCACGCTCCGCTCCAGTCTCTCCTCTCTGTGCACCAGACCAAAATCAATACAACGCTTCAGGAGCGTTGACTCTGCTGCTGTGGACAGAAAGGATCAGAGAGTGGGCACCCTCGCAAAGACCAGTCCCCCTGAAAAAAAATAGGCTGGGCCCTAAGGGAGCATGCAGCAGATGGGACACACACACACACACACACACACACACACACACACACAGCGAAGGGAACAATGGTGTCCTCCCCAGAGCTCACTCATCAAGGACACCACACTAACTGCCCTTGGAGACCTAGAGAACAACTGATCTCTCTCTCTCTCTCTCTCTTTCTCTCTCTCTCTCTCGCTCGCTCTGACCCTCTGTCCTCCTTCTCTCTTTTATCTAGCTATCAGTCTTTCTCTCCATCACTCCCTAATCCTGTGGCTGGCTTCTAGAGACTGCTCTATTAGATTAGGGGCCTCAGGGAAGCTTTGTTCAGATTGTCAAGCATTGTGTGGGGTTAGTAAGAGGGGACGGAGAGGGAGCGAGGGAGAGAGACAGGGGAGGAGGAGGAGGGGGGGAGTGTGTTTAGTCTTAATTAGGGCTTGCAGCCGTCCATCTATCTGTTTGTCTGCAGGCCTATCAGTCCATTACCTGTCCGTCCCTTTCCTCCCTCACTCCAATCAACAGAAAGTCAAATTCCCCTCCACTGTTGTTCAAGTATCTATAAACAGAAACACGCATCACCTCTATTAAAATAGAAAGATTTCCAAATGCCGTATTACTCCGATCCTCCAGACCTCAGACTTACGCCCCTGAGCACGCATGACTGTCATCTTCATTGTTTACCTGATGAGCTTTTGATCTCGTCAACCGTCTTCCAAGTATGCAACTCGTCTTACGCTACTCCTATTCTTAGTAAGAATCTCCTTCCTCCCCCCATCCCTCTCCCGCTCTTTTCTCTTCACCGTCATCTACCGGACAACCGCATCGCTCTACGGCACGTTAGCTACGCTGACTATTTTTAGCAGCAGCACTTCTTTAGCCCCTGGGGTCTGTGGTGACGATGACTTTACACGTGAGTCATTAAGCCCAAAAGGTTCTTCCCTTATTGGTTGATGTGCGTACACACACACACACACACACACACACACACACACACACACACACACACACACACACACTCAGATATCACTTAATCCATAAATACACACACACAGCCTCACATAATAGTCCATCACACACTTAGATATGCCATGATTCATATATTCAATGGTGAATGCATTATGCGCACACACACACACACACACACACACACACACACACACACACACACACACACACACACACACACACACACACACACACACACACACACACACAAACAGATCTGGTAATGACTCATAGGTGCCAAGGCAATTGCATTATGTTAGTCACAGCAGATGCTGTCAAATTAAATAACATCATCATGTTGCTCCGTTACAAAGACAAACGAGATGAAATGAAATATTATCTCTCCTCTTCTTCTGCAGTGGACACAAACAAAGAGTTTCAATCCAAAATGAGTTTTGAAAAATGGAACCTCTCTCCTGTGTAGTAACATTTTATAGGACTGCATCATGAACTTCAGATCATATTTGTGTTTTCTAAATAGATACGTAGCATTTTCAACTGGAATCCTTCAAGTGAAAAACATGAAGTCAGTATTGCAGTACTTGTACTACCTGGGTTGGTGTTTGCTGTGCAGCTCAGTGCATCTGTTCCCTCAATCATCATGCAGGTCAAGATGTGATCCTCTCCACTCCACAGGCTTTTTCTTGTTTTGTTTCCTGGCTGTAAGTTGTGTCTCAGTAGCTCAGCAGACTAACATACACCCTGTACTCACTACGAGTCTGGCTCATGACCCCTGCTGCACGTCGTCTGCTCTCTTCCCCACCTTTCCTGGAACTCTGCGACTCAAAACCCAGAAGAAATAAAAGGAACATAAATAATATTAATCTTATTGTGCCTGTCCAGACAGATGGATCATTACGGAATGAGAGTTTTAATATAATTACAGTCGTATCTTGCTTTCAGTAGTAGAGAAACATCTGGTATCTACCCTGCAAATGCAGGAAGCAAAACCCACAGGAAAGGGCTGGCATGTTGGTGTGATTGTATGTGTGTGTGTGTGTGCATGCATTGGCTTATGTGTGTCTAAATGCTCCAGTTTGACAGCGTGCGCATATGTGTGCGTGTGCTTGCTTGCATGGGTGTGTGGGTGGCAACACATGGGTGCACCTGTGTGTGGATTTGTATGGATGGATGCATACACCCGTCAGTATGGGGCATAAAACACAACAAAGAACAAACCTAGTCTTGATCTTTTACTCCACGTACTCACTCGCTCGCAAACACTCGATCGCTCTCTATTTTCTTTGCTCTTTCTTTTACAAGTGTGTGATTTTTTTTTGTCTGTGGCAAAGTAGGAGTGTAGATGATTGCGGTTCACAGCTAGCAGCACCGCTATGATACGATGTATGAATGGGACTACTGAGGCTCCATTCTCATACAGACAGACCGAATTGTCTGAGAACAGAGGAACAACATTTTTCATATTCTTCTTTATTACATTTGACTAAAAGGATGATTTTCTTACAGCGTAGTGCACAGAGCAGAATGTATTCATCACGCCAGATGGGTCACCAAATCTCTTTTGCACATTCATACATTGTGTTAAATGCGTGCTTACTTACAATAGGGACTAATTCTGTCTCATTCAGTGCATTTAAGACTAAGTACTGATTTTAAGTTAATTAGTGCTCTTTGAGATGCCTCAGGTGCAAAGCGGTGCAGAGGCTCCTTTTCAGTGACCATCAACTTGGAGAACTTGGAGGATACCTCATACATGCAATCTTCTTTGTGCAGGTGTGTAGGAATGAAGAAATACCTGCACACTGCTCTCGCAAATATACACCGATTCTATTATTTACTAATGTTTTGGTCCACAAAGACCTTCATCAGATGATGGAAATTCTGGAAATGACAATGAATAAATCTCCCTTCTGCTGCGCTCGGCTGACAGCGCCGATTTCAACAGGATGAAGGTTAATCCATTCACAATACATCAACACGTCACAATCGGGCAAATAAACAGTTTGTAGTGAAATGGAAAAATGAATACAAACAGAGACATGTGGAGGTATGCAGGGAACAAGGAGGGTTTTCAATCCACATATCAAGGAAATGTACCTTTCACATCAAATTCCCACAGGAAAACATTATCCTATGAACGATATTATCACACTACGTACACGATCAAATGTCCATGAGGAATTAGTGATCATAAAAGTCCAATTAAGAGGAACGATAGGGACTACCCAGTGGAGCGCCACTGTAATGACTTTAAACATGCTATGTCATTTTATATGATGTAACATTTTATACAGTGGATTGATTACTAGATTTTTTATGACCGTTGTTCCATTTCATGTTTGTATTTACACTGAATGGTAAATAAATGAGTTGGTGTATATTGCAAGAAATTTCTTCATTCCTAAATGACCATCAACTAACAACCAAACCACAAACAGCATTAATATAAATAGCAGTATCATCTTCAGCATATTCATCTCTCATCGTGAGCCAATGCGACTCAGCCTCTCCGTGCTCAGCCAGTGTTTATAGTGGACT
Source organism: Hoplostethus mediterraneus (assembly GCA_034670385.1). Lineage (NCBI taxonomy): Eukaryota > Metazoa > Chordata > Actinopteri > Trachichthyiformes > Trachichthyidae > Hoplostethus > Hoplostethus mediterraneus. Next base: position 6,986,874 of record JAXDDW010000009.1, read on the forward strand.
TCAACATGTCAGGTGCTCCCTTAAGCCCCGGCAGTGGAGAGGAACGGAGGCTTGGGAGTCTCGACGGATGGATTAAAGCAACAGTCTGCCTTCGATGCACGCCAAAGACCTGGGACTGGGGCCAGCGTGTGTGTGTGTTTGTGTGTGACCCAACTGAGGCTGTGTGTATATGTGAGAGAGAGAGGCAGAGAAAAGATGCAGGCGGTATGGGAGGTGAATGTTTTTGTGTCGGTGTTTGAGAAAGAGAGACGAAGAGGACAGGGACTCTGACTCACCTTGAAGACACAACCACTCCACAACTGCTGACCTATCTTGGACGAAACTCAAAGCAACGTCTTCATTTCCTCACAAGCGCAAATTATTTGTTTTAAGTAGATTAACAGCGACTCGTACGATTGTTTCATATACTTTTAGATCACACCGACTCGCCAAAACAGATCAAACTCGTTCTACTCGTCACTTTTAATCAACTGTCTGGCCTCAGATGGATTCGGTATAAAGGCCTGATATTTCATTCTGAGGCAGCAGCCTGAAAACTGAGGCGCAGACTTGACAGTGGAGACAGTGACTGCTTCCTCTTAAGCCCTGCTCATTCAGCCGTGGTATTTTTAGACTCTGGCTGCCTTTCTCTCTCTCAAGTGCTCAGGTTTTCGCCAAAGGCAGCCCCCATGCTGTAAATAACACACAGGCCCGCTTGTTTCTTCCTCTCTCATTCTCTCTCTCAACACACACACACACACACACACACACACACACACACATACAGAAAGATGCGTATGTGCAGCCCCAAATATGCATGACACAGAAACACGTATACTCCAGAGAGACAGCATTCACCGCTGTGTGCATTCAGAAACTAACATGCTGGAGTCAAGTGAATAGGCGTCCACCTGTAGCTGAACTCACACACAAATAAATGCTTAAACGTAGACACGGTTCGACATTATTTCATTGTGAAAGCTTGACAGTCTATGTACTGCTTGGCCACAGCAGATATACCAAACATCATCCATAGAAAATAATAGTAAAAAATAGTAAAAAGTCGATAGTAAAAAACTGGACATCATGCAGCCGTCATGCCTGAGCTCTCCTCCTCCTGTTTGGCCTCACGCAGCCGCGGCCCGAGCACAGTCACGACTCTTTGCCTTCACTTCACTGCCCCTCACACAACACCGTCACCATAGCGACCGAGCCGGTGCTCAGTAAGTTCCTCATTGCAAAAAAATGGACATCGCGGCTCGGGGAGGTTAACAATACTTTCTGCTCAGATGAGATTTGGGCCAAATGAAAATGTTTTACTGACCGGTAACCTGGGAGTGGCCCCCCCTGTAGGGGACGCAACGTGTTTTGGTGGTAATGAAGTAGTAGATTGTTAGTTTGTGAGTATAACGTGCTGTCCTGTGTGTACTATATAGAAACCCGCACATAAAATGTGGGCAAATTGATATATAACGTGCATGTATCAAGTTAATAAATAGAGCCAGTGCAACCGCAGCAACCGCAGCAATCCTTATAAATAACAATTTAAAATGTGAAACTAATCAAGCACACTTTATTATCACACATCCTCACATGCGTTTATTAAACAATTAGAAATACATCTAAATTGTATTATGATAACTTAGATTATCTTATGTGTCCCAACCTATTAACCTCATAACTCAGTAGTCATGATGTTATCTAAGACTGTCAACAAATGACTTGTGACATCTTTCTACTCCAAACCCTTTATTGACTCAAGATGTGGTGTTGTCTGTAACATTACTATTAATATGCACTTCTTTTGTGAGCTTTTCTAAAGGAAGTTCCTGTTTGTTTGTGTGAAATTGCCACAGGAAAAAAAAAGCCTGTTATCTAACACAGTCGAACAAGCACCCCTGCAAGTCTTCCAGTCTCTTGGTGAAATCACATAGATGCTTATTCTTCTGGCAAAGCATAAAAATGTTTTCTTTACTTGCCTTTTTAAATCCACTTGAATCTTCCCCCTGACACCAGTTATTTGCTGTGTAACAGAGTATAAAACACTTACATGTCTTATATTACAGTCACAGCTGGCCAACATGCAGAAACACTTTTTTTACTGGCTTGTAATCAAATGAGTGATTGCAACGATGCAGCAGCCACAGCCAGTGATGGGTATCTAATAAGGTGCCATGTTGGGAGGAAATGGATGCAGCGTCTCACTGAGCCTTGAGATGTGTTTTAGATTGAACTTCTGCTGGTACAAATGACTGATGATAACATATTGATCACTACTTCAGTCATCTATCTGCACTTTCTAGATTTGTGAGTTGTGTTAGAAAATCATTTTCTTAAAAGCTCATTGAGAGAACAGTAATGTTTTACTACATGTTAAAGTCTTATACTCTTCACAACATGAAGCTGGGTTTTGAAGATGAAGATGAGAAAAGCACAACAGGTGGTTTAGAGTTGGACAAATATTTGCTTTAGGTCCCTGAGGTTCATGTTCATCGATGTTTCTCTCTCTCTCCCTTTCCCTTTTTCTCTGTGTCAGCTATCATCCTCCATCCTGAGTGGGAGTGAGAAAACACACTGCAAATCATTTTTGCTAACTACACACATGTAACCAGGCAACTGTAGACCAACATGTAAGGTGAAGCGCAGCAGGAGGACTCACTGCTTCCTGGTAAGTCATACTGTGCACGGCACCGGAGAGGAGAGCGTTTTTATCACCTACTATACGACTTATTTGATGTTGTAGCATAGAATTTAAGGGAGCAGGTACCTAAAGATAACGGCCCTCTGGATCAACCTCATTCCTTCCTCATGTCTACTGTCTTCCATCAGTCAGACAGACAGACAGACATCATTTGTTTACATTTTAATGGACAGACTGAAATGCATGCACACACACACACACACACACACACACTTGTTAATGGACAGACTGAACGGGCCATGGCTAGGCCTGGCAGACCTTGGCCATCATCATTACACATACAGCAAATCAGAGGCTAGCACCCCAACCTTCATGACAGCAGTTTGCACGATGGGATTAGGAATGTACCAAGTCGATCATAAGAGAGGGGTGAGGATCACATCTATGAGTTGAGTTGATGGCCTTGTTGTGTTTGGGTGAGACTGAAGATCTAGTGAACGAATGTCTCTGTATAGTTTACTATAGCTTGGTGTGACGCAGCACCCATAACTCTTTGATGCTACAATATTGGGAAGATTCTCTGAGTTTCAAACTGAATTCAGTGAAGGGGGTTTGAAGGCAGCCTCGCTCTGTAAACCAGATTTGATAGAAGCCAGGTGGCCGACGGAGCGTTTCGGCTCTGAAGTAATCAACGCAACAACAATATAAACAGTTTGAGAGATGAGAGAGATACATAAAGCACATTCACTGGCCGTAAAGAGGAAGATTAAAAAATTTTAATGAATAGTTTTAAACAGGCTAAGCATATGGCACTTTGTTCAGAAAAGAAGGGCGGTTCTGAAATCCCTCACCGTCTTTTGTGATAATATTTTGTACTGAAACATCCTGAGTTTCAGACCTCAGTTAATTAAATGATAACGAAACAAACACGTACCGACAAACACAAAGACGACATACACCGGCACACAAGCACACACACACACACTGTCACAGTATCGTGACACATTATGTCTTTGGATTATGACGGTAGCCCCGCCCCGTATCTCTAAATGCAGTTTTGTCAAGTCACAGCAGTGAAGCAAGAGGAAAGGTGTTGTCCGATCTGAGGTTTTCATCCTCATCTTACCCAAACTCCATCGTAGTTTTACCCTTGGATGCCCTTAAATTCCTCCTTCTCTTTGCATAAAACCTGCAGAAGGTCTCGTTGCTGCATTGGCATACAATGAGCAGCTGCACTCGTACTCTTAAGCTCTGGGATATGTGGCCGTGTCTGCCTGTCTGTTTTGTTCCAAATTGAATGAATATGAAAACGAGTCGGAAATCTAAATATTGTGGATAGAATAAGCCGGAGGCAAAGGAGATAGCGGAGAAACACGAGCCTATGGGGGTTAGTGTTTTGCTACTCACTGTCAGCTGACGTTTGCCTCAAAAACATTTCCATTTGCTGCGAGGCTTCTGGCCTTTTGAAATGTGTATATTCACGTGTGCATGCAGACACACAGCAGACAGAGAGAGAAACAAGCACACACACACAGGCAGCAGCTAGCTAGGAAGGTCAAAAGCAGAGCGTGAAATCCAGGTTAGGAAGCAGGTTGTATATTGTGCTTTAGGAATACGCCACTGTGGATTTATCAGACTGACTATCTGGTGGCTTAATACATTATGGTCAACTGAGGCTTGAGGGAGCTGAACCAGAATTTAGTAAACCTTGAATTTGACTGTTTTCAAAAAAGTAAACGGTTGATTGAACAAATCTGAGGAAGTACTGTGGAATTCCTTTGTCATTCAGGAGATTGAAATGTACAGATATTACAGGCCAAAGTGTATTCAAAACTTTGTAATTCCTTTAGCTACATTTATCAAAAAGATCCAACAACAAACTATACCTAGAATATACAGAATATACAGTAGATTTCATCACTGTGTTTAATTATGAAGAGTTTCATTCCATAAGATGAATAAGAAAAAATTTACACAAAATGACTGCTAGCATGCTAACAATCCATAATGCTAGCATGCTAACAAAGTGAAACACATTATGGATTAGTATTCACATTATGTTTCATATTCCAGAGTTATGTTCTTGAAAATACTTTTTTGAAATCTTGACTGAGGAGTTTCAGGAACCATTTTTTCTATAAAATGCTTATAAAATGTCTGAAGTTTGAATAAACAACCTTCAACTGTAAGCGGTTGTTATGTAAGTTTTGCAAGCCGACATCTGCACAACACAGTGAGTGCTCTTGAACGTATCGTCACATGTAAACCATTCAGCACTGTGTTCATGTCTGATGTGGTTCTGTGGCCTTGACACCTACAGTGAAGAGGAGGTCTGTGTTATCTGACAGCTCATGACAACAGCTTATCAAAGGAAGGACAGAAGACCCATCCATCAAGAGGGAGAGAGAGAGAGAGAGAGAGAGAGAGAGAGAGAGAGAGAGAGAGAGAGAGAGAGAGAGAGAGAGAGGGAGGTCTACAATTTCTCAAAGCTCTCCTAGCCAATCACACGCTGTCAAACTGCCCACCTTGCTGAAGCTGTTAGAAAGGAGTTTCTTGCTTGCCAACAAAATGTACTGTCATGAACAGTCTTCATGTTCATGTTTGACTGGGCATGCACTTCATTAAATATATTGCACATGCTATACTCTTTATATATTTAGAGCTAAGCGTGACTAATATTCAGGACATGGGTGATAAATGATGTTACCTAATATGTGGAAATTGAATTCTTGGGCTAATCAAAATTTTGCAGTTCCAGTCCTGCTTCATTTGCCATTCAAATGCTGCTAAACCAGCCATTCAAACGGGGATTAAACATGTCTTAATGAAGAATGAAACATTTAATTTCCCTTACTGTTCCCTGTGCTTGGAGATAAATATGTGAGGAAGAGAATCCTAGGGCTGCCCAATAAATCAGCGCTCAGCCAATGAGCTCGCAGCACCTGACAACCAGTAAGTGAACTATTGCAGAGCTGGATACAATTCATTACCTTCATAAAGACTTTGCCCATATGCACATGCAACTGTGCTGGGAACAGATAATAAAAAAAAATACCCTTTCCCCCAGGAGACTATTAAAATGCTTACATCACCAAAACCTCTGTGTCTCGTTAATAGAGATTGAACGAGGCAGAGAAAGGGGGGAGGAGAGAAGAAGAAAAATGAGGATAAGAGGCATTCTCTAGCAGGTTAATTGCAGGGCTTGAAGGGAGCTTTACTCAATACCAAGAAGGGCGATGTCTTGTTTAACGATGGAGAACACGGTGGTGTCTGTGTGTGGGGCTGTGAGAGGAACCTGGCCAGTATGAACCTCTCAGGAAAGGAGGGAGTTAAAACCTGTGGAAGGCCCGAATGACGAAAATACATTGAGATACCTGTCGAAGGCCTAATTCATCAAAAACAGGAACCACGTGTGTTAAGGTGTCTTGTGCAATCTAATCTATGAAGTTGGTACAAAAATGTTGGACAAATATGGACAAAAAACAAGAAAAGGTAAAACATTAAAAAAAAAAAAAAGTTTGGCTTTGGGTTAACAGGTGTATGGAAAGAGGTACATGCATGCAACCATTCACACTCACAATACACACACATTTCACACACACACACACACACACACACACACACACACACACACACACACACACACACACACACACACACACACACACACACACACACACACACACTTTCTAGATTTCTAGAACATTCACTGCTTTGATGCATTATGCAGAAATCTCTTTTCTCCCTAATGCAGCAACAAATACAGCTTCCATCAGCACAACTGGATGCAGCTCCTCAGTCTAGATCGGCCTCTCAAGAATGATCTCTTCACTGCTTCGCTTTTTATGGATTTTCCTTTTTAGTAAGCAGAATGCAGAGGGAGGATAGAGAGGGAGAGATGTGGGACGACAAACTCAAACACACACCATGAGTGTGAGGATGAGGAGAACCCCAGCTCCTTTACTTCTAAATTGACATCTGGTAGATCAAAAACTATGACTAGGTGATGGATAGCAACTTCACAGTACCCACTGATAGAACGGGTGGCAGTGTTACCTCGCTCACCATACCTGATCAAATGACTGAAGATCAAGTTTGAGGCTTAGAACAGCCTTGGCACTGATTTCTTCAAGTCGCAATAGTTTTGAGTCAAAGGGGAATACTAGCATATAACAGAAATGTTATAGTAGAAGGTGATCAAGTGAGGTACAGTGTAACACACTAGGGTTACACTAGTGTAGCAAAGAAAACATGAACAACTGTGAAGGTATGGCATGTGAAAACGGAGCATAAAAAACTGACGCACAATAATTGAAACTATCAAATATTGCAGAGAAGTTTCAGAGAATAAGTTCATAATTTCAGAGCAAGAACCAAAACAATTGTTATGGTTTCTGTATTTCTGTTTTCTGTAAGTTGCATTCCCAAGCTAATGCCCTTTTCGGACCGCATTCACCTTTTTGAACTTGGACCAGACTTGAGTGTACAGACAAATACCTACGCAATGCCATTGGAATGCAGTGCATGTGGTACAGCTAACGCTAGCTGATAGGACAGCTTCCCTTAAGGCTCTTTGTGTATGACTATCTCAAAACACCAAAGAAGAAGAGCGGCACCACCGCGCTGAGTCTCCCTACATATGAATATTGTATCGACTACAGCAGGAGCATGTGCTTCTCCACGCGGCGCCGTATCAACATGGTGCAGAACAGGCCCGCACACATGTTGGCTTTGATCAATATTTCATGCCAACCCATGTTGGGGGCGAGAGCCAGAACGGTACAAGTATGTGGTGTTTCATTTAGGGAGGTTGATAAATGATAGATTAGTTTATCTGCCAGGCGTCTTGCTGAGTTAAAAAGCAGCTTTCCTGACATCTGAGTAGCAGCTGTTCAACCTTCTGCAACATTGTGGTTTCATGATTTAAACTTCATTTAACCGGGTTGGTTGGTTAAGAACACGTTTGGATTTGAAGGGATGACCTGGAATGATGCAGAAAGCCTTTTGAGGAGGAAGCATGGGGGAAATAAAGTATCAGTTTGGTGCCTTCATTTGTACCATCACTGTCTTTGTTTATTGGCTTGAAGATGTTTTTTCACTCTTGAATTGATTGACTGAGGAGTGCCAGTATGTGACATGGGTGTTGCTGTAAAATGTTTTTTACATGACTTGTATTTGCAAGCAGGTCTATATTTTGAGTTAATTGTTGGGTTATTAAATTAAAAAATGCTTATTTTCCATGTACTCATGAAGCTCTTCAGGAATATACACGACTGTACATAACATTTAAACGGACAGATAAGTCCTGTCAGTGTGTCATCTACAGCCCTAAGTTACCTACTATCTTTTTCAAATAACAGAGCACTGACTCTCCACACCACCCCCCACTACCTTTCTTTAACAACCATCTTTTGTACTTGCACAGCAATAGAGCCGCTCCCAGCTACATGGAGTGGAGGAAATGTTATAGACTTAGTTAAGAGGCAGCCAAGCGAGATAGTGGAACTAAGAATCTATAAATCTGATCCTTTTGAGTCCCCAGAGCTGTGGCCTACCGTCGTCCTTTGGTGGATGGGTGAGAGAGCGAGAGACAGAGAGACAGAGAGACAGAGAGACAGAGAGACAGAGAGACTGAGAGTCTGTGTGTGGGTGTGTGTGAGAGGCAAGAGAGAAAATGGGACTTTTTAAAAGTGGTCCCAATTCTTGTTCCATTTAGCTCTCCCACTAGGACTCTGTGACCTTGACAAATCCACTTTATTAGGTAGATGTTGTTTATACAAACAGCTCAGCCCTCCAGACAGTGAGTCACATATACAAATGTAATAAAGCATGAAAGCATGCAAGCATGGTTGAGAGGTTCAGTTACTGGCCGACATTAGAGTGGGCACGCTGTGTGATTTAAGAGACTCTCAATATGGTGTGAACATCGGTGCCAGACACACAACTTCCAACATTTCTCAATTAACACACTACAGTGTCTTGTTTAGTAAGAATGGTGCGAAAAAAACAGAAAACAGTCCTGCGGGGGCGGAAATGCCTCATTGATGAGCCTTGGTCAAGGTAACAGGCAGACCACAAGCATACAACAAGCAGCTCAGTGATGTGCAGTGATGTGCAGAAGGGCATGTCAGGGTTGGGCTACAGCAGCAGAGCATCATGACACATACAGTGGTGGCCAAAATTATTAGAACACTTGGCATATTTAAGAGGTTTCAGTTGTTTTTGTTGAATTGGCCATTAAAATACCCATAAAACGAATGAAATATATACAAAGTCATCATTATGCTCTATAAACCATAGAATAGAGCCATCATAAGGAGATTTACGTCATTTTCCTTACAAAAAACAAGCTAGGCCTATTTCACTGTCAATGTGAATCATGTTCCTTCACAGAAGAAGCCAAATTACTTGTGTAATCATTGTCAGGTGTGATGGTGGTTAAATTGATGGTGATGCAAGAGTCTTAGGACACAGCTGTGTGATTCTTAATAATATAAGATTAAAGTTAAAAGTGGATAAAAACAGTAGGACTCACTTCATCTGATATTTGTTGTTCTCAGAGCAACCATCTGCATGTTTCATGAACATTATGAAATGAAATCATGTTTTGGAGGCAAGAAAAGGTCAATATTTTCAGATCTGTCAGGTGTTTTGGCCACCACTGTATATGATCACCAAAACTGAATGATGAACTGAGTGAGTGGGAAAATGTTGCTTGGTCTGACCAATCACGGTTTCTGCTGCGACCTGCTGATGACAGGGTCAGAATTTGATGTAAACGGCGTGACTCCATGGATCCACGCTGCAGGCTGCTGGTGGCAGGGAACGTTTTCCTGGCACCAGTGGAGCATCGTTTTAACACCACGGTGTACCTAGACATTGTGGCTGACCAGGTAATAAAGTGACTGAGAGTGGAAGATCGTGGGAGTGCAAAGAGGCAAATGTTGCCATGGTAAAGTAGGCAAACTAGTCCACGGGATTTGTGAGATTCAGATGTCAAGTAGGAGCGTTGTGTTGGCTCTCCAAACGGAGGTTGCCATGGTAAAGTGCTGTACTGTACTGTACGGACTCAACCGCTCAAATAAGCACCAGCATGTGCCTCAGTGCAATTTCTATCTCAATGACATTTTGATGATCCCTTGCAAACAGGAAGTATAAGCACAAATCAGAGGGGTTTCTCCACGCACACCATAATCCCTGTGCAACTTTGTGTTTTTGGTGATGTCATCCTCACATTGTCAACCCAAACAAAGCGTTGTCCTTACATTGTCAAACCAACTCATCTTCTGCAGCGTCAACACCCGGACCTGCTTCTCTCCACGTGTTACTTTTATGGTATTAGTCTAGCAGCATGGGTGAACGGCGGGCTGGACGGCCTGTTCCTCTCATCTGCACTGAAGTCTCCCACTAAATATTTCATTTTTGCCAGACGCCCACAGCCATATCAAAGACTAACAGCAATATCTCTTTGTTTAGGCGAGTTCAAGTCTTTTGACACTTTATATTTCTCACATATTTCTCACATATTTTCTCACATATTTTCTTTCTTCTCTTTGTCTCTCCCCTTCTCTATCTCTTTATTCCTCTTTCGTTGTCCTTCCCCCTCTCTCCCCCCCCCCCCCCCCCCCCGCCCCATATCAGCATTCATACTGGGCTCTAGTTTTAGCCCTTGAATGCCCATGAATTGTTAAAAGCGTAAACTTGGCCGGGGGAGAGAATGCTGCAAAGAGCATTCACTCAGAGATGAGGCCACATCGAGCACAGACACACACACACACACACACACACACACACACACACACACACACACACACACACACACACACACACACACACACACACACACACACACACACACACACACACACACACACAAACCCCTTGGCTATGTGTTGCCCCATCCTTTCTTTATCATCTCATCTTTCCTTTGTGGGTTCACTTAAAAACCATGCAAGACAGGAGCAGAAGTAACACTCCCTCATCTATATCTATCTATCTATCTATCTATCTATCTATCTATCTATCTATCTATCTATCTATCTATCTATCTATCTATCTATCTATCTATCTATCTATCTATCTATCTATCTATCTATCTATCTTGCTTTCTCATCTTCAAGTCAATAGCGTGGACCAAGTATTTTCTGCACACCATTTGTCCAGCCAAATCCTTGAACCCACTGTTCAGGGGAAGGCATCTGGACACCTTGACCTATTCCGCATGAAGAATGGATACCAATCTGTTTGGCACCAAGGTTGCATCTCGCCTCTGAAAGCCTCAACAAAAAAATCTTGGAAATCTTTGTAGAATCGTTTTCTTTGTAGAATGTAGACGTTTTTGTTAAAAAATGAGATATCAACCACTTAAAAAAACAACAACTCACACCTTCTCTTAGAAAATGATTGCAACAAGAGTCTCAATGTACAAAACTCTCAGTGCAAAGAGCCAAAGTGAGTTGCTGAAAGCTGTTTGGCTGCTATACTGCTTTCAAAATTCCCCTCCAATCATGTGATGATGGGATAAAATGAAGATGTACTGCCTCCTTTGACAAAGTTATTTTTATTTTGTGTGATCTTCAGCCCAAAATGAGGAGTATCGAACTTTCGCCAGTGTCCTGTTTTTTACTTTCCCCCCAAGACGAATCCAGTTTTAACATTAGCGATACATTCAGGAATGAAACCCCTTGATTGGTGGTCCATCTGTTGTTTTGTTGCCTCTGACTGACTGAACAGACACAGTCACCTGGCACACAACGGGACACTTTTCACTCCTCCACAACAAACTGTTTCCTCATCTCCGCTGGGTTCACACACTGACACACACACACACACACACACACACACACACACACACACACACACACACATTCACACACACAGAAACGCACAAATCTGAGATTAACAGGACACACATATGGGAGAAGAGACGCCTGCATGTATTTGGAGGATGTACAGACATAGGAATATTTACATGCCTTCACAAGCTGACACGTACACACAGACAGGCACACACACACACACACACACACACACACACACACACACACACGGTCTTATCTAGTGTGAGAGAGAGAGTCAGAGATACAGAGAGGAAGGGAGAAATCTGTTCTCTGACCCCCCCCAGTCCAAATCAGCCGTCCTTGAGGGATCTCTCCTGCTCTGCCTGACCTGAGCCGGACCTGATGTACACCCTTACATAAGGCAGCAGTCGGGGGGAGTCGGAGGACAGAAGGGGAGTGTGCACTGACTTGGAATAGAAAGGAGAGTGGAGGAGAAGAAGCACAGCACACCCACTGATGGCCTCAGAACGTAAACAGACAGGAACGAGTGCACATCACATAGAAATACAGGCAAACACACACACACACACACACACACACACACACACACACACACACACACACACACACACACACACACACACACACACCGACACACACAGTCTGTAAATACTGTCTGTTCAACCGTGGACCTAATTGGAGCAACTCCCTGGCTGTCTGACCACGATGTAACTCTGCCTATTACTTTTCTCTCTATCCTCTAAGAAGGAGAGGAGAGGAGAAGAGACAGACAGAGATGGAAAATATGATATAGATAGATAGATAGATAGATAGATAGATAGATAGATAGATAGATAGATAGATAGATAGATAGATAGATAGATAGATAGATAGATAGATAGATAGATAGATAGATAGATAGATAGATAGATAAATGGATAGATAGATAGATAGATAGATAGATAGATAGATAGATAGATAGATAGATAGATAGATAGATAGATAGATAGATAGATAGATAGATAAATGGATAGATAGATAGATAGATAGATAGATAGATAGATAGATAGATAGATAGATAGATAGATAGATAGATAGATAGATAGATAGATGGATAGATGGATAGATAGATAGATAGATAGATAGATAAATGGATAGATAGATAGATAGATAGATAGATAGATAGATAGATAGATAGATAGATGGATAGATGGATAGATAGATGGATGGATAGATAGATAGATAGATAGATAGATAGATAGATAGATAGATAGATAGATGGATAGATGGATAGATCACCATAACACCCCGGCCCCCTGTGGATCGGTCCAACATCTCTTCTTCTGTCATGCTGTGTAACTGTCATTTATCTGTGTAATGAGCAGTGGGGGCTTTTTGAACAGAGCAGAGTCAGGCGGATTGATCACAGGGTTGATCCTGCAGCTTGACCAAAGTGGCGCTATTAATTGTTGGATGGGGTATTGCGCTTTGAGCTACTGAGACGAGCCTCTTCTAGTAACACCACTCACTGTGCCGTCATGTGGCGGACGGCTTGAACTGGGTGAGTAAGGACCTGTAGCACCGGCGCTGCCGCAGCACTGAGTTGGAGGCGCTATTATGTAACTGGCTGCAGAGTGGCAACGTTGCCCACGAGTTGTTTGCACGTGTGAAAAGGGGCTGTAGTTGTTTTTTTTAAACTATTCATCCAAATTGCTGAAATCTAGTAATCTGCATTTACACCTCATGAAGAGCATGAAGTCAAAAACCCAATGGGACTCGAGACCAGGCCCTGGTTTCTTCACTGTTCCTGCTGTACGTTTCCATTCTAGTTATTTAGTAAAAGAACCATCCAACCCAATACTCTAGAGGTTCTCCATACAACCCTTCCTATGACCACAACCACCAAATAGTGCTCTACCAATTAGAGTGGAAGCCTGTCTCACTCTCCTTTCTTCAGTAATGTGCTTTTGGTTTGGCTCAGTCTTTTTCAATCCTCTTCTTTGTCTGCTGTGCTGAGATATTCCCACTGGTCTTCTCTCTCTCTCTCGTTCTCTTCTTTGCCTTCTCCATTTTCACCCTCCTCTCCCTCACTGTCCATCCCCCTCTCATCACCTCCTTCTCCTCCCGCCTCCTAATTTGTCCTCTTTTTGCCCCTCTCTCTCTCTCTCTTCACCTTCTCCCTTCTCCCGTCTCTCTTCTCCTCTCAATGCTCCACACCCTTCACCCCTGACCCTCTCGTCCCTCTCACCGCCCTCCCATTTTCTCCTCTCTCTCTCTCTCTCCACTCCCACGTTCTTTATCTCTCCACTTCCCTTTCTTCCCACGTCTCTTTCTTTCTCCTCCTCTGTGAGTCTTTGCAACACGTTGAATGCAGTTTCCCAGAGACTGCCTCACTTCCATTTATAATCACACGGGACAAGAGATAATCTTAACCCAGACAGTGTCCAGTTGAGTGGACAAAGTGACATGCTCAGGTTCTGCCAACACCTGTTCAGCCAGGTGGACACTGCTAGCAACACAAGGAGGGGAGAGGGAGGGGAGAGGGGGTAGGGGGAGAATGAGTGAGAAAGCAAGCAAGAGAACAAAAGTGAGATTGGAGTATGAGATTGGAGTGTCGTATCCCAAAGCACTTTCATTTTCTCATCCGTTGCTGTTCATCATCGACACCATGGCCTTCCATATCACTCACACAGAAAAACTACATCAGGGTGCACATGAACACAGACTTGAGATCAGTTATGCAACCTTGGGAGCATGCTCTACAACGCCTAGGTTTCCACAGAAAACAAAGAAAGATTGGACATTTAACCCCACGAGACACAGAACTGATGGCTGCTTCATGTTAAACCTGCAATGAAACAAAACATTGAAGTCAACCAAGGTTGAAATCAGATTGTCAGTTTCCACGGTAACCAGCTTTGACCTTAGCCACTGACAACACAACACAAAAGACGTTTTTTGAAGGCAATTAATACCATCATCCGGAGAGAGCGTGACCTCCGTGGAAACAAACACCCAGATTAGGACCCGTCTTCCTCTGCACACAGCCTGTCTGCTGCTGCCCAGTGTTTACATGCTATGTGGGTAATGTCTGAATACGCTCATTAGCGAGCTAATTGCACTTTGGTTATGTGAGACAGAGGCACATGAATGCATCCACACACACACACACACACACACAATCTCAATCACAGGAGATGCTGGATGCTTGGGCATACATAAAAAAAAAATAGGGAGTGACATTTTTAACTGAAAAATTGTCAATGCTGTAAAATCATCACAATTTTACATGGGATATGGGAAAATACATCAATACAAATGATGTACATAGAATGCCAAACAATCACATATATTAATAACATCACTTATACCATCAGTTGTTGACACGGCTTCCTGCCATCCGCCCTCTAAACTTGGGCACCATAGAGAATCGAGGCTGTCAGGTTGAATCTGGCGATGCCGGCGTCCATGAGCTTTGTACTCATGTTCACTTTAGATCTGAGTGTTGGGAAATGTAAGCTTCAATTTTGCTTTATAATAGGAGGATCTGTCAGAGAGCATCTTTCTCTTGCCCTGGCTAAAGTAATGAAGTGAAACAAGTCTGTCACGACTCCAAGACTCCTGACAGCGACGCGGTGATCAGATCGGGAAGGCTCGCCCGTGGTACTTGACCGCGTCTGTCCGGCAGTCGGCGCTTGTGAGGGGAAAGGGGATTTGGTTTCAGCCAGTTTTGAGGTAAACAAAGTCAAGCTGACATTTCATTGGCCAGAACAGATAACAGGAGAGGAGCTTTAAAGAAATAATTCAATTATTCAAAGTAAGAACAACAAAGACGCGCAGCAGCAGGGACCTACATTTAATTTCCGGTTGCACAATTTCAATTTTGAGTCCAGATGATTTATTATAGTTCCATTGCTTTCCAATTTCTGTACTTTCTGAGTACTTCATGCCCGTTACCATTTTAAAATATCAACAGAACATTATTTTTCTACTGGCTTGCCAACACACACTATCACTGCGTTGTCAGGAGGCCTCTTAACACCAATTTTTAAAATATTTTTTAAAATTGAATTTAATATTTACAGTTATCCATGTAATGAATAGGAAAGAAAAAAGCACTTTCCATTATTTCAAAAATTGCATCAGCATTATTTCTTTTATTTAATTTTATCCCTGAAACCTTTTTGAGAAATAAGGCTTTCATCTGACAGCAGACAGAGTTGAGTA
>JAXDDW010000009.1:7007500-7092500 GCA_034670385.1 Hoplostethus mediterraneus
CCTCCGTTCTGATTGGCTGAGGCCTCTGAAGCCATTGGGAAATATTTGATTAACAAATGTGTCTGCAGTTTACAGTTAATTTCATAATGTGCTAACCATAAAAACCACCACTCATACCACAACTTAAAGCGTGTGTTGCTTAGCAACTACTTTGTTTAGCTACTGTTCAAGAATTATATTTCTTGGCAGAAAATAAACCTTTAATTATTACTATTTACATTTACATTATTTGTTACTGTCTGAAATACGTTCTTTTTCAATTCAAGATTTTTACTGTGTGAAAACTGCAGAAACAAGTCCAGGTTACTCCAGGTTAATATTACTACTATTGATGTATACTAATGTTACTATTAGTGAATATTGTGGCTATGTATAAATACATTATTTACAGTGGTGAATGCCACAGAGAGTTGGTAATGGATTGTCAATAGTCTCTTGAGATGTGGTTGCATGGGAAATACAATAAAGGAACATTACAAAGCTTTTAGCTCCAGGCTACGGGACAAAGCCAACACCTCTTCACCACGGCACATGGCACCTCCCACACATATCGTCTTTTGAAATAGATGAACCGTGAGTCTTTGTCTTCCCGTGAATCATACCAAAGTTATCACTGTATTCCTTCCAACTACAACTTTCAATAAAAGACTGTGAGACGAAAGAGATCACAGCTTACTTCCAAATACCTTTTCTCCCTAGAGTCCCTGACCAGTGGTGCCTGATTATTGATAGTGCCTTGAGCACTATCAATAATGCTAATGCTAATGCTAACCAGTGCATGGCAATGAGCCTTCAGCCAGACAGGAAGTGGGTGGCTAATGAATGATTCATCAGCGGTGGGACCGGTTTCGACCTCAGAGCAATTTTGCTAGTCTAACGAGTGAGCCTTTGGATTCATCAGACGCTTGTTTTCTACATCAAACCGCAGAGCTAGGTGAGAAATCCGAATGCAATAATTGCCATTACTGAAAAATTTGTAAAATGAAACAACTGAACCATTTTTAGACTAGACAGCAGAGGTGTGCTGTGCTTAAACTGATAGGAATCATTTTCTGCCGTGTCTGACAATTATGAGGAAAGAGGGAAGCTAATTTCCCAGGAGACCAACCTTTCATATTTGCTCATTTAGCGGTGTGAGATGGATCGCACCATCCAGTACCATATTAAACCATTTATTGTGCAGCGGGGCTGGGGATTGGACCCTCGACATATGAACTGAGAGCAGCTGTACCTTATTACACAGCAGATAACCAGACTGATCAAAATGTTCCACTAGTCCCAAAGTTAACATGTTCATCTTCTATGTGGAGACAAACATCTCTGATGGCTCCTCAACCGTTCACATATCTGACATCGGTGCAGTATCTGTCAGGGTATGGAGGCATCACACTTGTTGGTGTGGAAATGTGTGGGTGCACCAAGAATCTGTATGTCAATGTTCTCATTTTAAGTACAGTATATAGCAGTTAACATTTGTCACATTTCCACATCCTCTTCCTGCAACAAGAGTTGAGAGTTGAGAGTTCAGAGACTTTAGTTTTCTGGGTAAAAAAAGGTCTATTTCTGTAGCGATCCTTTCAGTAATTTTGTCAGACACTTGGATAAGAACACGAATAACAATCTGAGCCTGTCAGTGGCAAAAACAAGCACTTTTAGTGGACGTACTTTGACCGCGCCTCTATGCCCCGCAGGATTAAGTTGCTGCCATTGAGCGCATTTTGCGACTGCCGACTGAGCCGATCTACCGGAGCAATTCCAAAACATTTTGGACCTATTTTGCGGTATAATAGGCGATTTTGTGGATATAAAGGCCAGGTTTAAAAATCCTGGAATTGTCCTTTAAGTAGTATGAAAGAATAGGACATATAAATTGCTATGAAAGACAACAAAGAATGCCAACATTGTTACAACCCTTATGCGTGGCCCACCCACATAAAGTACAGTGTGAGTCACGTCCCATAACCTCTCATGCCGAACTCCTCATAATAATTCCTATTACACTCTGTTACAGGATCATTCTGGGGTCATGGGAATATAGATGAGTCAATATGGCTCTTGGTTGCTTGCTTGCTTGCTTGTTGGAGGTCTGAATCTTATTTTCTGCTGTTGAACGTATTTGCTGCACTAGATAAAAGTGTCAGCTGAATGCCTAAAATGTGAAATGGATTTCTTTGCAACTATTCAAAGCACTAACCGTTAACCACTCTCCAGCATTTATTGTAAACACTGAACAACATGGCTGAAAGGTTCACATTTTCCCTCTCGGTTTTTTAAATTTCTTTTCATTTAAATTATCAGCTTCCACACGGCCCCTCTTTGATCCAGACAGTGACATGCCTTTAATAGCCGAGTTATTAAGCAACTTTCAACATTGTTTGGCAGTTAATGAGGTTTTGCAACCGTCTGCGACAACTCATATTATCTGTCAGGGCCAGCATACAAAGTAGGCACAAAATGGCAGATGCGTGCACACCCACACACACACCCTGAAATATATGTACCTAAATAGGAAGGCAAGCAAGCATTTTCTCTCTCTCTCTCTCTCTCTCTCTGTTTCTATCTTTCCTGCCAACACACACACAGAGCACTTCACCATTTGAATGCATTTTCACTTTTTCCCCTCACTTCCTGGGCATTCAGTTGTGTGCAGCAAGTCCTTTGAAATGTGTTGCATTTGACACTTAGAATGAGACAGAGGCCTCAAGTGACAAAAGGAAAATGAGCAAAGACACAAACGCACAGTTGCCCAGGAAACGGACAGTCTGCAGTCTAACGGTGTGTAGTCCACACACTGAAACATGGGAACGTGACCGTGCCTGACCTAAGCTTTTAAACCTGTGTGTCTGAAGATGTTTGTCTGTAGTCCCAGCGCTCCACGACTGAAAGGCCAGAGAGTGGGACAGGATTTTTCTCCTTCCGTCCTGTTATTGATGTCACATAATGGCAGATTGCCTTGGGAGCTGATCCACTCGCACTGTCTCACTCAGGAAGGAAGTAGAGACAAAGTTCATCCCTCCCAGTACTTAAGGGGGGGCAGCAGTGATTAATCAATCTTTTCATTAATGAAGAAGGATCTTTAGCATTGATCTTACAGATGTGCCAAGTACCAGTCACATGGTGGCCACTGAGGAGCTGGTTGAGTGCCTTGCTTAACAGCGTCTTGATAGTAGTTGTTGAGGGAGAGGAGAGCATTGCTCATTCACCTTCCCCACCCACATTTTCCATTTTGGTACTGGGAATTCAACCAGCAACCTTCTGGTCAAACCTTCTTCTAACTTCTCTAACCCCTTGGACAATATTTTTTTGTATAATATATAATATCGGGCCATTGGAAAGCCACTCCTCCCCCATATGCTTACACCTTGAGCTTCAGTTTTGCTTCATGGTTCACCTGCCCTTGGTACTGATCAGACCTTACGCTATACAGTTACACTGCATCGCCATTCAAAGCAACAACATGATGAAAGATTTGAATTCCCAAAGTCCACTCCATTGATCTAAACATCAAGAGGTTAATGGAAAAGCTGGTGGCGCTCGCTTAAGAAGGTAATAGCAGTAAATCAGCTCTGTCAGCTTGAAAGTTAGAGAAGTGAGCTCGTGACCAGACAGTCACCGCTTTAACTCCCCAGACTGGCTGGGTATCTCTGGGTGCAGAAAGTGGATGAATGACACTCTGCTCTCCCTCAACAATTACCATTGAGTTGCCCTTGAACCAGGCACTTAAGCATCCCTAATACCTCCAGTGGAGCTGCTGGCTGACCGTAGAAGGCTGTGGTTGCAGTCGGTTGCTCCCTGGTGTGACGTTTTAAACCAAAAATCTCACAACTCAAACAAATTATTACTCATTTTGACAGTGTGGGCCTTAGACAGCCTTGATTATATCTGTATAAATGTTTATATTGTTAACATTTGATAGTTAATCAGGTGTCAACAGGTGGGTGCTGGCCTGCATTGCTACTTACAGCTGCCCAAGAGTAACCGGCATCAAGATTGACCTTGATGGATTCTAGGTAGTCACAAGCAATTTTATGAGAGGGACGAATGAATAATAGTCTTACAAAATAAATTAGAATCAACTGTATATACAGTATAGCAAGTATGAATTACTTCTATTTTCATTGATAATACAAATCAATTGGCACCATTGTCATATGAGCAATAATACACTTTATTTTCCTGAAGTTGTCAGCAGCCATTTCTTGTGTCCTTTGTTGACCGGTGAATGAATTGCACATGGCCAGATGGATAATAAATGATTAATCATCGAGGATACAAGTGATTAATAATCAGAGTTGAGGAGTACAGCAGAGCCTCGTTATGACGCTGACTTCATTGTAGTTTTATAGCCAGGAAACGTCACGGGTCACCGGGCTGTGAAAACGATGCTCAGTGATGGTGAAGGTTTTTGGTAATAATCAGGTCAGCTCAATGTTATATAAACTGCAGTAAGTATTGTAAGAGCAAGTATTCATAGAGCCCAATTACAATACAGGGTAAATTACTGTCATTTTTAATTTGGGCATCATTATATCTTTGACAACATCTGGCAGCCAATAATTAAATAGTCTCTTTACTGATTTGATCCGTTCTCTTCACCGTCTCCCTGTAGCAGCTCCCATCCAGTTGAAGACCCTGGTGCTAGCCTGAAAGGAACAGCTCCTTCTTACCTCCAGGTTATGGTCAAGCCTTACACCCCCGCACGACCTCTCCGCTCTGCTGCCTCGAGGCGACTGGTTGCCCCGTTGCTCAGAGGTCCCTGGGGCCCGATCTACACGGTCACGGCTCTTCTCTGTCCTGGCCCCGCAGTGGTGGAATGACCTCCCCATCTTTCGCCGCAGGCTGAAAACCCACCTCTTCAAGAAACACTACCCTGACCCTTTCTCTTAGCACTTGCTTATATGCTTCACTTATTTGTCTCATTTGTTTGAATAAAAAGTAGTTAGCTAACTTATTGCACTTTTACCTCAGCACTGGTTCTGCCCTTAGATGCTTGTTGAGGAAGGAAATGCACTTAGGATTTCTGGTGACTAGTAGTTCTCTTGCCTACCTATGTTGAATGCACGTATGTAAGTCGCTTTGGATAAAAGCATCTGCTAAATGACTGTAATATAAATGAGATTATAACAGGTTTGGTCATGCCAAATCCTCATGCAGTATCTGTGATGAGAAATAAAGGTACCTGCCCAAAACAGCATTTATTGGTGTCATAGAAAAATTGTCTTTGATTGTGTCTTCTTATTGTATCTGTGTGTACTGATTGGTAAACATTCACATTGATGACTGGAGGCTCACTTGTCTACCAAACCCAGCTGCTTGTCTGAACCACATTTTCCCAGGCGGGACATTCAAGCATTTTCAAGCAGTTCATCAATAATTGCATTTTGCAGCTGCTTGTGAAGGTGGTGTTGGAGCCAGCCTGAAAATGATGATAATTATGGGATTCATCAGCAATTTCATACCAAGAACTGTCTAGATATAGTGAAGTGTATAATGAAGATATTGCTAACTTACTTTTAGTAATTCAAAGAAGCATCCCAGCTCCTGTTGCCCAGGAGGATGATGGGGCCATTTATAGTTCAGAGATAAATACAGTATTTAACATGGCAACAGTACACGTCGTCCCCGGAGAATGATGCAGTCCCCATCTGGGCAATACATAACAAATATGCCACCTCGTTTTGATCTGTAATTGTAGTTCCCCCTCGGGCCAATCACTGTAATTTTGAATACTGAAATGCAGTGATGCATCATTTCCCCAAGTTGTGTGAAAACCGGATCAGTTGGTGTCAGGTTTTGCACACGATGAAAAAATGAACAAACAGTGTAGCGCCCCCTGGAGCTGATCAGTGTAACTTGAGTTGTATCATTATTCCAAAATCCCCCCAAAAATGTCTGAGATATCGCATGTGACGGACGGAGGAACAAACAGACAAACAGATGGAGACCGACCCATAGTCCTCCCATAGTCCTCTTCAGTTTGGGGGACAATTTTGGAACAATGCCCAGTCTTTTCCTTGCACAAAACCACATTGTCCAAGCTGGTTATTTCATGTGGTAACACTCAACTGTAATTATTCTTTGTGAGTTTCTTTTTTCCTACTCAACGGTTTCTCCTCTTTGCCCCTCCTTCCCAACAGTATGCACAAACCAACTTTTTTGCCGGAGAGTTTCTAAATGTCTTCAGTTGCAATCCGATGAAGGCCAGCTCACATGAAGGTGGGAAGCTGTTGCCAGGCAACTCAATGCTTCAGGCAGTTCTCTTTATTTTCCTTTTTTCCCCTGTTGTATCACAGTTTCTTTGACATCACAACAAAATCATAGCGGCTCTATGCTGGTTCGTAGTCCCTGAGTATCTTATTGCCGGTGAACTTGCACATAAAAAAAGATAGAGAACTCAGAGTGGAGATGCCTGGAAGGTTGGCAAGGGGCTGCAGGGCTTGGATCCAGGTAACGGTGGGTGGAACAAGGGACTGAAGATAGGGCTGGGAGAGATAAGAGAGCAGATAGCAGATAGGAAAGTGAGAGATACGGGGGAGGAGGAAAAAAGTCAAGGAGAGTATCATGACAGACTCTGGAAGGAGCTGAAATAACACAGAAATGTGTCAGTTTGTACTTTACGGTTGTGATAATATTTGAGGTGTTAAAGTATTAAAGTATTCCATGTAAGCATTAGCACATGTAAATACAAAATCCAGTTTGCAACAGGTGCGATAAACAATTTTTTTCCAAGTATGATAGCTGGATTCATGCCACTATTGCCTAGGATACTAAGTCATATAAACACCATCTCCAATACTGTGGAGTTTTATGACCTTTTATGACCTGTGCAACGTCTGTTTCCATGGTAATGTTTGAAATGTTCCGTTTGTTCACGTATACGGGGCTAGCTATGATTGAGCTGTGACGATGCATTTAAACACCTCATCCTGGATTTGACCTTGGGGTTTTTTCAGCACTCTGAGTCACGATATTCTCCTTGACACCTTTCCTCTTTCTCTTGCTTTTGTATCTCTTCTCCAATCTCTCGCTAGTCCCCATCTCCAGGGCCTGGATCCAAGCCTTACATCCTTACCAACCTTCAAGCTATCTCCACTGTAAACTCTCCATCTTTCTCGCTTCAGTTAACTGCTAAGTATTTACACTCCTGGGTGAACTGAATGTGAACGCCTGGTTACATAATAATCTACCGCAGTTACTGGAATTGCAAGGAGACGATTTGGGTCAAAATGTTCTTGCACATGCGGCCAATACACAAAGGCAGACAAAGAGTGTGTGTGTGTGTGTGTTTGATAGAGAGGGGAAAAACATAGGCGTAGAAGGCAGACGGATGCTGTGTTCAGGTGTCAAACGCGTTCGCTTCTGCCATCATCTTGTCTCTCTGCTGCGAACAGGCGTCTCTCATCTCAACAAGTCCATCACAGCCAACCGCGGCGCGTGGGGGATAATAGCTAGCGGCTGGAATGACACATTGTGCAACACCTGCAGCTGTTTCTGCCAGTCAGGCTTCTGTCAAACAGCAGAACAGCAGCTAGCAGGCTGGGAGCAAACAAGGAGAGCAAATGATACCGACAGAAACCCGTGTAGCCGCTCACTCACATTTGATGCAGATGGAAAGAAAAAAAAATAATCTGCTGAGTCACGGGAAGTGTACACACAAGCTGTAGCACAAAGCCAAGGCATGCTGATACATAAATACTGGATTGATCAAAAATGCAAACACCCTTTTTTTTATTCTTACGTAACCAGGCTGGCTGACTAAGACACTAACACTTTCTAATATACAGCAGTGGCCTGCAGGAGTAAATGTTGAAACACACACACACACACAACACATGCACACATACTCACATACACAAATGCACAACACACACACACACACACACACACACACACTGATGCACACACATACATTTCTCAAAGTTGTCATAGGCCCAGTGAGCGTCTCTGGATTCCACCGGTGGGCCATCTGTTTGTGCGCTGGCCAATTCGGGGGAAACAAAAACTCAGGAATCATTAAGGATGCAATATGGCTCCCAAGTAAATCACCAGCCTTCATCATTTTCATTGGAAATGAGCTAGCGGGTGCTGAGGAAATGGGGACAGTTCATGGCACACAATCTGTTTAAGAAACCGAGATGTTATCGGCCTACTTCAGAACAGCAGGAGGAGTTTTTTTTTCCAGGACCTATAAAATATAAGGTTGGTATAAAATACTAAATATGGCATATCTGCTTTATTTCATGGTGTAGTGTAGAAACAGGAAGGGAAGGCAGGGATACTACATATGTGGAGACCCAGACTTGAATCCATGTTGTCTCATTGCCCTCTAGTCCTCAGACCCCCAATTCAATATGTTGGCATAAATGTTTCAGGACTGAGGTCCAGTGGTGCAGAATAATGTTGTATTACTCTACACCTTCCTACACCACTACCACTTCCCTGCAAACTCCATCCTATTGCATCCCATGTTTTTAATATCAGAGTGGTCAATGTGAATAAAGTACATTGACCTGCAAGCTCTTTGTTTTACCACAACTGGTGCAGCCTATTATTGTCTTGGTGCCACTACCCTTGTTAGCACTTTGAATTTTCCCCATTTCATGCCTGAGGGAACCCTTTCGACAGACTACATCAGACCTCATCAAGCCAGTCCCTCCAGAACAGCAGTGTTTGGTTTTCCTCCCTCCTCTACTTGCCTCCCGAGATCTACTGCAAGAGCTAAAGACAGAAGGTGAGGATTATCCTTCTTAATTATCTATCTATCTATCTATCTATCTATCTATCTATCTATCTATCTATCTATCTATCTATCTATCTATCTGTCTATCTGTCTGTCTGTCTGTCTGTCTGTCTGTCTGTCTGTCTGTCTGTCTATCTATCTATCTATCTATCTTGAAAACAGATCATGAGATTTTGAATCAGTTTTTTTGGGGGAATAAGTTAAGAGGCTTTCTTTTTTCTACCAACATATCATGGAGAAGCCTCTCTACCAAGACAGGTGCACACCCAGCTGTCCCTGAATACTCCGTCCAGGTCCTGAATGTCTGGATCATTAACGCTACCTTCCCACTCCTCTGCTTCACTTGAACAAAACAACCAGAGCAGAGCAGAGCAAAAGAGCAATGTCCAAACTTTTTGTCATAGTACAGCCCCATCTAGTGTACGATAAAACCATTACCGCATGGATTTCATTCCAAAATGCTGTCCATCAGTTGTGGAATAAAACTGTATTAAAATGTTTCTTAGCCATTACAATAATAGTTGACTAGTTTTGGAAGTCTTCTGATGAAGTCTCTCCTGAAATTCACAAACAATGGTTTCCAATATAGACGGCGTCCTTGGAAAGACGGCTGATAAATGATACCTGGTGTTTGCTAAATTCAATCAATAATTCAACTCGCTCAACAAGCACCGAAGAATAGAAAGCAGATGTGTTGAGTTTCTAAAATGAAAACATCCAAAAACAACAATGGAGCTTTTCTGGCAGATGCCACAGATTTAATTTGACCCTGAACGACCGAGAATAGAAATTCACATCACTTGACTGGAGACGCCGACAGCGAGAGACGAGGAAGAACTGTGGTGTGAATACAAAACAGAGAGAGAACTAGTGGCTTTGTGAAGCAGCATTGTCCTTCAGTCGAGAGGATTTGATAAAGATCAGCTTTCTGGTTTCAACTTTATTCTGTTGCGTTTACACTGTTCATCTTTTACTGATCCTCTGCTGTCATTCATACTTGACCCCGATCATGTTAGCTCTTTTAGAAACGTGACTGTAACTTCACCGCCCACATCTGAAAACGTGTATTAAAGCCCTTCAACAGGTATTCTCTCCTGATAGTGGTCAGTGTTACGTGACTCTGCTTCTACCTGAAACCTAGCAGCAGATTCACTTAACTGGAGTGGCTAGCTCCTGTTTGACAATCAAATGGTCAATTGGTGAGAGAGCTGAAGTACTGAAAACTGATGAGGGTGTGAATAACAGCACCTCATATACAAGTACGAGGGGACAGTGAAAGGCAAACAATGGACAGCACACATTTACTGTATATCACTTTGCAAATATACACGCAGCATTCAGTCACCATGTCATTTCAGTCACATGCTTTACAGTGTGGTTGCAGCTGTGAGGGTATAATGAGTTTCCAGCTGCACATTGCATGCACATGTCACGCGATGGCTATACAGAATAGGATAAAGGCACGAAATATAGTACCTTATCAAAACTTTACACATTATATATCATAGACATACATTGATTCCTGACGCTGGAACCTGGAAAACATCTTTTTGATGAGTGAAATGAGTGGGAGTTGCATCCAGAAAACCTGAAACCCTCAAAAGTATATCCCTGTTCATCCGTTCCATTTCTGCTTTTCCATTTGTGGCTGAAGCACATGTCAAGTGTATGGCGTTGGTCATGTACTTGGCATGTGATGAGACATTCAGAGAAGCGAGACGTGGTGTCGCTGGCTAGATTTGGCGGCCACATCAAGAAGCTGCGTGCCTCAACCCCACAGACCTGATTTCCTCTGGCTTCTTTGATCGTCATCTCAATGCGATCCGAGGTTAAGTTCCGATGTTTTATTGCTTGAACTTGATCAGTGATGAAGTGTGATGAGGTTCAATTGCCCAGTGTCCCGACACATGTGTGTTTTTGATCCACTTTTAATGCTCTGCTTTGATTTGAGTCACCATTAGAGAAGTTAGAGAAGTAGGGCTGTGGTGGTTCAAACCCAAAGACCAGCTTGGTAGATCTGACCAGGGAAAGTGGATGTAGTCTGTCAACCATTTTAATATCACGCGTGAAAGAGTAACGCTGCCCATTCCCTCAACAACTAACATTGCAGTCTCCCCTTCAGCAAGGCACCTTCGACTTCCCCAGTGGAGTTGCTCAGTTACCAACAGAAAAACACTGCAGTTGTACTTGGTCTGAATGTAAGAGTGTGAAGCGGGGCGTCGTTGAAAAAGTGTTTAGTCAACCTGCCCCCCCAAAAAAAGGTATTTCCAAAGAGTTTCATCAGGAGGAATGAATGAACACAGATGGTGAAATAAAAAAATGGAAGAGGGGAAAGGGAGACAGAGTTAAGAATAAAGGATGTAGGAAGAGTCTTTGGCGTACTGAAGCATTACATCCACAGGCAGAATATTCTCCCTTCACTCCTCCTACCACTGACAGCTTGGGGGAAGTCAATTCTTCCCTATTCCCCTATAGACTGTGTGTAGTTCTCTATAAAGACATTCAGGGATAAAGAGTAAGGAGAACGCAGAGCTTCTTCTGGGTCTTTGTCACACAGACGAGTCTCCGGCGCTGCAGACAGTTACTAATTTATGGCCATTCAGTTTAATGATAAGTATTCAACTCATTCACGCCATCACTCTCTTGCTACCGTGAAGGATATCTTCTGGAGTGACGGCTTAAATGCTGCAATGCATCGTCTGTCGTTAGTTGAAGAGACTTGGAGGAACGCGTCTACTGCTTGATTGTTTCACTGTCAAGCTGATAGCTGCATCTTAGTTTTGTCTAGACGAATATCCTCGCCATGTCAAACTTTCTCCCTGCCATTCTCCTTAATAAGGTTATTGGCTTTCCTATAATCGCACTTGTGTGTGCAGCTAAGGTGTGAAGGTCCATAGTTAAGGTTGAATTTTCACCATAATATAACTTTTACTTTCTTTCATTAATTGGGTGCTGCAGAATAAATACCAGATGTGATTTATAGAAAGTGATTTTGTGGTACAATGTGAGGAAATTTGATAGGGTACAACTATAGTCGGAGTGACTGAATTTGCCTTTTGAAGACCATGGCATGTTCTATAACTATAATTGTCACACCTGCCTAGCCTGCATCCTCCTCTACCTCTGTTCCCTAGTGTCACTGTCTGTCTTGGTGTGTGTGTGTGTGTGTGTGGTGTGTGTGTGTGTGTGTGTGTGTGTGTGTGTGTGTGTTTTGTGCCTCTCTGTCTCCCTCTGTTGCAGGTTTGTGGGAGTTCTATTCATAGTTCTATCAGTCTGTAGTTTCCCGTCCCTGCCTGTACCTTTTGTTTTGCCTTGCTGTTTCAGTAAAGTCTTTTTCTCTACTCCTGTCTCTGGTTTGGTGTCTACTCCTGGGTCTACTGGTTCAGCCTTGACATATATAAAATATCTACTTCCTGTCACATGAACAAACAAGAAACAAGACACTCCACTTGAGGCTAAAACGTCAAGAGACTCATTTTATTTTCTTTCAAGTGCAGATAGAGAAAATGAGGCAAGGCAACACACAGATGATAGGATTTGTATATAACCTTGACTCAACTCTGCATGACCCGAACCCCCCAAAATTCTCTTTTTAATAATGTTTTTGAACTCAAGGCCACCTTAAACCAAAGCAATTATGTGAGAAAGTCAGCCCGACCGAGCCCACTGGGTCTACTCAGTTTCAATTTAGTTCATCTCTGTTTTGGTCTGTGCAACTGGCAATCCAGTCTGTTGAGAGAAACCTCTTCCTGAGAGAGCTCAGTCACTGCAGGCTGTAAAACAGACCACTGTCCCCATCTAGTGGTTCGATGCTGTAATGGGTTTCAGCGGCACATGGCTTCACCAGAAAGGTCTCATGCTTTGACATTGTTCCACAGTATTTGAGAACAGATCTGGCAAATTGAAATTATAACATTTGAGCTAGTTGGGAATTTTATCAGCAGTCTCAATCATCAAAATCATTCATCTGCCCCCCCCCCCCCCTCTCTTTTGCAGATCTTACAGGTCTCCCATTCAAGGTGATCATGACTCTGATTGCATCAATTATGCTCAATCTCAGAAGTCAGTACTGGGCTGACTGGCTCAGTGGTTTGTCCCTGGATACTGAACACATGAGTATTTCACAATGCAACTGATTCTGAATTATGAAAAACAATGAGCAAAATGGTCCTGATTTTATAGGTGATTTGCGCAAAATCTATTAGCATCATGCATGTTTTGGATACATGCATGTATGCATCCAAGAAAAATAGCAGTTTAATACATTTTGAACAGTTAAAAAACACGAAAGTGCTTTGGTTACCTTATCTTGTGAGTATCAAGCACATAGTTTGGATATTTTAAACCACATTCATACTTTTGTTCAGGTCTGCATCCATGCACCACCCACTGCAATGCCCAAAATATACCTCGCAGCATTCATGCCAACAGAACATCGTCACTTGATAACACTTGAGAGCAGCAGGGGGCCCCCGCCTCAGCACAGCGCCCCTGGAGCTATTGGGGCTTTTCACTGACAATGCTTACACAAGTACACATCACTCAGCCGAGTACTCTGCCCCACACACCAAAGAGCAGTGTGAGTCATGAAACTGAGACTTCCACGGATGGCGTATCATCTCAGAAAATATATGGGTGCAATTCATGGTGATATGAAATTTAAACTGTTGTAGATAAAAAACTAGTTATAGATTAAAAACTAGTTACTGCTGTTATTGCTGTACTGCTCCACTGAATATCCTTGGAGGTTTTCTTGGACGTTAGCTAAATTCAATGTATTTTGGAAGCTTGTAAAGAAAAAGGTGTGACCAAGGATCGCTGACCTGATCCCTTTGACCCAGAGGTCAATACTGACTCCAGACCAGCGCTCCTCTTCTTAGGCAATGGCTGATTACAGGTGGAAGCTTGTGCTGATTTTGTTAGACATTTAACTGTTTCACCCAGGATAAAAATAGAGCCCATTCTGCATTCCTCATTTCTAGAATTAAACATTTACTGTTGGCACGTTGGTTCGGTCATGAATAAGAGATGGGAGATGAAACAAGGACAAGTTTTCTCCAATGAGCTGTCAGATAACCTCACCCCTGAATAAGGCATGACTCTCAGGCAGAGGACCCGAAGTCTACAGTACATTTGAAATGTACACTCCGGCTTGTCTGTTTCACTGACCTAGAAATCCCCTCCTGACTGTGTGAACTCAGATCCAAAGCGAAGCTTACTCCATATCTGTCGGAAAAGACTTGTGTTTGGTGTTCAATCTGTGGAATATGTGGGGCAGATAGACGCGTTACCTTCTGGACTACTATTGCTCACTTTTTTGGAAAAGAAAACTTTAACATGACAGTGAGGATGTTAGTGGAGAGGCCCAGTGGATGTGACACAAGTGGGGGCAGATACAATCAACAAGACGAGGCAGGAAAGACATTTTTGCGCTGCTATTTCTGCCAGTAAACAAAAACCTCATTGTGTAGCAGTATTTCATTTTGGATTAACATGTTCAATTTTTAGCCCAACAACTTCTGGCAACCTTTTTATTTGCAAACCTTGCCCCAAACACCAAACTTCTTCCACAAACTGTGACTAGTTGGTGGTGAGACCAAGATGTAATTTCTCTCCTTTCTCTGTCATACTTTTCAAGAAGTCATTTTGCCAGTTTGAAATGATCGGTGATCAGAAAAAACAACCTGAACTCCAGGAGAGGCTACAAATTCACTGAGGCCAGTAGTGTTGGAAGTTGACTTCTCATGAATTCACTGCAAGAAACATAAAAAAAAAAGCATAAATGGAAAAAAACTAAAGGGAAATCTAACAAAGTAATAAAATCTTCTGCTTCCTGGTTATTAAATGCATGAACTGAATTTCCCTTCCTGTTTGCACATTCTCCCTGTGTTTTTGAGGGTTTAGTCAGGTTGATTGGAGACTCTAAAGTGCTTCCCTGCCTTGAGCCCAGTGCATGCTGGGATAGGCTCCGGCCCTGAATAGGAATAAGCATGTAAAGGAAATCAATGTTTTTTCCCCAAGCTGATCTTTCTTCTTATTGCAAAATGTGGTGAAGCAAATGGACAGATAATGGAGAGAGATACACAATGTATAAATAGTTGATGGTGTTACACATAGTGCGTGACTCATCTTTAGACTGATACAAGAAACTGCAATTATGGTGAAACATAGATGTGGTAGCCATAAATAGCCTCTGTGCTCCGAGTGCATTGAAACCACTGTTTATTTCTCACACTGTTAATCTTACCATTACGACTGCCTGTAATCACACTGCTGCCAGATGCTATCCACAATGATGCATTTGCTGCCTTTGGGGTCAGAAATATATGGCAGTCGCTGTATGTATCCGCTATAGCTTTGTCCTACAGGAAGGTTAAGTCTAAGGCCAAATCTCAATTCTCATTTTCACCCCTACGACTCGTTTTCGAGAGCTCCCTCGGCCTTCAGCTTGGCCCTCGGAACAGAGTCACAAGGGGTAGTGGTTGAAATCTCTCCCTATGAAATGGGACAACCCTTCAAGACCCTGATACGTCATCGATGACGTTTACGTAAACAGGCGTAAGGGGGGAAATGCAACATGGAAATATGTCAAAATGCGGGACTGTCATGCACAAATCAGCCTAAAAACAATGTTGAGACATCGGCATACTAGCGATTTTTTGTTATGCTTGTTATAAAGAAAAGGTCTATAATACATTGAAACGACATTAAACTAAGATAATACCACGGTTACAATATTTTTAAAATCTTTATTAACGAAGAAAATACTGCATTTGTGGTTTCCTTTTGTTGCTTGTGCAGCGTCCCCCCCCCCCCCCCCCCCCCCCCCCCCCCCCTCCCATCTTGCCGATGATTGTCGGAGACTTCTCCTAACCCTCGGTTTGTAGTGTGCCCCTGAAAAATCTCCGTTTGGAGGGCCATGTAGCCCTCGCACCTCGCCCTACCCCTCAATCCCAACTAGAATCGGGACACCCCTACCCTTACACGTTAACGCGCAAAACAGAGGGGAAGGGCTAAGGGGTGAATTGGATTCGGCCTCAATGTTCTCTATTATGGAGCTGAAAATGAGTGCAGACAGACTCGTTCATGTACTCTCACTCACACAGACAGAGATGAGCAGCATCAGTGGACAGGAGCAGGTAGACTGGAGGAACAGGACCTAAATCTGAGCTAGTGTGAGCTAACTGGTCTCGCCTTACTCTGATCAAATGATAGAGAAGAGAATAAATGGGTTTTTGACTTTGAATTTCAATAGTGTTTGCATCTCTGATTGCAGCAGGCACTGTTCCATCCGCATGGCTTTTCCACTGAAAATGTATAGCTAGCTGTGATGCACCACACAACTGCGGCCCTCAGAGGACAGGTGCTGTGGGGCTTTGACACAATGTGAAGAGATTGATGTGTGGGCTCCAGTTTCCTTGAAGTCCACAGCGGATATCACATACCCCCCAGGGGGCGGCAGGGTTGGCAGCCGTCATAGCTAGTCACCGGGAAGTGTGCCGACGTGGGCCGGAGCCAAGACAACGCGTCAGGCGGGCGCAGCTCGGCGCAGCGTGGCTCGGGTTCACGCTGCGCCGAGCCCCCAGGCCCCCCAACACAGAACCACTCAGGGTGAATGAGTTGTGATGCATTTGTCGGGCCGTGTATGCCACACAGGCTCACTTGCACAGGACTTGGTAGTGAGAAATGTGGGGGTGATGGATTTGTTTTTGCAACTACATAATTCATGTGGTATCGGTGTGTGTTTGGAACAGTTTGCCTCCTTCCTTTTAGAGAGTTTCAGATGGTAATGCTGCGACTGACCTGGGTTTTGATTCAGAGGACAAATACCAGGAAAACATACAAATAGGTTGGATATTTATGTCCACTATGGTGCATGCCGGTACAAGAGACAATACTGAACACACAGAGCTGAAACTGCTACCATTGTTATTGTTGTACAGTGTTAAGTTGAAGAAACTTAGCGTTGAGAAGCGACAGTATTCCTTTAACATTTTTAATCCCGCTCAGAAAAAAAAAGAAAAAAAAAGCATTTTCCTCACCATTAACCTTGAAACCTCATCTGTAACTTCTCCGAGGCACTTCATCTACCTCCAAATCCTCAGGGAACCGAGACTGGGACGCTTGAGTGGTGACAATATGGCTCGTCATCAAGGTATGGATGGTCTCCTGGTTGAGGAAATGATAAAACGAAGGAGTGTGGAGGTTCACTGAATTCCAAAACAACGATGCCAAACAGCCACAGATGAAAAATGATTTGTGTTTTAGTGGTTGGGGGGGTGGAGGAGAGCCTTTTTTCATTCCTGATCTCTTTCTTACTCACACTCACCCAGTCACGAATATATTCTCTCTCTGTCTGGCTCCCTGAGGCTAGGTGAAGTAGAAAGCACTGAATAAGCGTCTAATGCGGCTCCAGGCTCGTCAGCTTCCCACCACGCTGGCCTGGCCATCTTTTCCGCGCCCATCAGCCGGCGTTATCTGAAGGCGAGAGAATCCTTATCCTGGATTGATTCAGCACTACAAAGATCTATGGAAAAAGGGGCGGAGATGACAAAGCAGGGACTGATTGCAGACTTGAGAAGGGACTTAGGGCATGAGAGGAGGAGAGAGGGGAGAGGAGAGAGGGGTGATAGAGAAAACGTGTGAGATGTGACAGTTCGGTTTGACCGCGAGGCAGAGGCTCACATCGTAGATTTTCCCATGTGTCTTTGCACTTCAGCCAATGTCAATGTCAGTCAAAGTCTCCTGCTCCTGTCGTTGGAATAGTTAATGATGCTTCCAATTCGGTTATGGAGATTGGTAATGGATAACAGCCAATAAAGAACAAATTCACAGTTGCCAAGGCAAATATTTACATTCTTTTATAGCCTCTGCAACAAAGAGAACATTTGCCTGACTGGCTGGCTGGAGATGTGTGCTGGCTGTCCTTGAAATATCAGAGAAAAGAGGATTGGAGAGAGAGAGAGAGAGAGAGAGAGAGAGAGAGAGAGAGAGATTGTGCAACACTTTCTCTTTCTGATTTTAACAAATAGGCTATTTTGGCAGTCATAAGGTCATTCCACAATTCAAACCATCCCAATAATCCACACTTGGCTTCATTTATCCAAGCCTTAGCTAATGTGTCTCTATGGCCTTTTGTCCTTCAATCAACATCTTTTGTGAAAAGGAGTTGAAAGGGATTTTTTGTCTGGAGTTGGAGTTAAAACTGGTGGAAAACATCCACAAAACACCAGTGCTGAGGAGGATGCATCATATCAGCTACCTAAGGGTAACACAGGTTCCACGTTACTTCCAAAAGTCTGACAATGTAAACATGCATGCGCAATATTAAGGTCCAATATTTTAGTCATGTGTCTTCATGCTTAGTATATAAGTTACTCTGTATGATCGTTTCACCAGGAAAACGTTATCGTGGCTTGCTTACGTGATCAGTTTGCGTAAGTCACCTGTGTGTAACCAGGAGATAGGGATCGAACTGCACGACACCACCTTTAACCTAAGCCATTCACCATTCAGTACCATAGACCGCGGCTGCACCCCAGGTCCTGTTATATAAGGCAGTGATGACATGGCGTTTGCTATAGATTGTGCCTGCTTATCTCTTCAGGCTGACTGACTGTAGCTGGACTGAACAAATGTGACGTCGCGATCGACCACATCATGAAAGTCCAACAAGTTACGCAAGTGACTACTATCATTGGTGAATCACATTTGTCTTTTGTCAGAAGGATTTCCTCTGATTGGACTCCAGATCAGGGCTCCCCCCCCCCCCCCCCCCCAAATAAAAATATATCACTGAACCACTGGTCTAGATCAGGTCCTTTTAGATCTGACTGATGCATGTACACTGGAGTCGGTTTACAAGTACACAGTTTAGCACAGAGCACACCTGATGCAAAGAAAAAATCACAATTCTACTCGCAGGCTGTGTGAGACATGACAGCTCTGCAGGGTAAAGAAGTAATTAACAAGGAAAATGATTAGTCTGATTGAAGCAAGAGAGAGAGAGACAGAAGGAGTGAGTCAGAGTGATAGAGATAGCTGGGAGAAAATCTCAAAATGACTATGAGACATAGAATTTGTGCACATACGCACTCACTCACACACACACACACACACACACACACACACACACACACACACACACTCGATAGCGATTGATCCACCAGAGCCTTCAGGGCTGGAGCATGGCTGCCTTTACAGATAAACCACCACGCTATCTCTGTGAGATTTCAGTTTCTTATAAGTTCCGTGAAAGCTGTCACACATGTTTTTTGAAGTGTGCAGCTTTGCAAGTTCAAATCTTCCTTTGTCGTTCTTAAAGTTCACGCTCGCCTTCCACAACTGCTGTCTTTCTAAAAACCCTGAGCAACACTTCCCAATTACCGTACATGCGTGGATTTCAAATGTGTTGTGTGCAGGTAAAATATGTAGCAAGCACAAAACGTGGATTGATTCGCTCACTTTGTGCATTTCTTGGCCTTGCACATAACGTTGCTTAGTTGACAGTATCCAACCTGGCCCGGTGACAGCCCATTTATTCTGGAGGTGTGCAGGAATTTTTCAGATGGTGAACGTACGCGAGACGTTTTATCCTGCACACCTGGGTGAGGGAACATGTTTCCTAATGGACTGCATCAGCAAGAAAGTGAGTGTGTGTGTGTCTGTGTGTGTGTGTGTGCGTTTGTTCATTCGTGCACAAGTGATATCGCCAGCCACATTTATCTCTCACATACACTGATACTGCAAGAGGATCTGCTGTAACTGCTGAAATTGAAGATATGAAAGTTACAGTGTTATTGGTGCAACCTTCAGGTGGCACAAGCAGAATAATGGAACATCATATTTAACGTTTATTACGTTTGATCCGCCGTAACTTTGAGGAAAAAATTTAACATTCTCCTCTTAGACCTGGCACTTGACCTTTGTGTCACCATGGCAACAGGAGTGACTTTTGAGTGAGCGATCTTGTCATCTATGGATCAGGTGAATCACCAAAGCCTTGAGAAATGGTTCCTCGGTAATGATAAATTCTTGTGCTTTATGAGCTTTTGTGGCAAGGTCAGTTAGACCGTGGGTAGCAGTGTTCGTATCATCACAGACTCGCTCAGCTTTGACACAAAATCTTAAATTCACTTGGATTTTATTCTTACTTTCCCCACTTTGATATGTAGAGGTAAAGAGACATATGTTGGTCTACAGTTTAGCTCGGGAAAACTTCAAAAAGATTGACAATTGACAGTTTCATGCCGTTACTGTTTTCTTTATTTGATAGCTTACAGTAGAGAGAGACGGGAAAGATCATGGCATGCACCTTAGCCAGGTACACACGGTGTTCTCACATCAAATTCACAATTAGAGTTACGGAAAGTACAAAACGTACAGCACTAGTGAAAGAGGAGGTGGAGCTCACGTGAAAAAAAATTCAATCTCCATTATAAAATCTCCTACTCCTTCCCTGTCCGTTCCACCGTCCACCGCATCGCAGTTTTCCGGGTTGATGTCGACCTTCGCCACGTCTGCCCGGCCCCATCTGGTCTTTGTTCTCTCGACCAGAGGACAACCACATGTTCCATCACTTCAGTTCTGCTCTCTCACTTGATCCTTGGTGCCTGAACGAGAATGACAAGGCATTACGCAACCCTGCCTAAAAATAATCCATCCTCCCCTCGGACTCTGTCAAAGTCTTGTTTGTCCGTCTTACGCAATCAGCTGATAACACGTGGCTTTTTTTTTTTTTGCTGATGCATGCAAAGAGCTATTGAAAGTGTTACACACCCTTCAGGGTTAGACGTCAGAATCCCCCTCGGGCGGCGCATGTAATGTACAGTGAACTATGCACGATTCTCTGTAGCATGTAGGGTGAGCACAATGGGGCCGATGTGAACGTGTCCAAACGAGCTCCAGCTGAGTTTCGATAGGGATGTGGGGCTGCACACGGGGGAGTATGAGCATGAAGGGGCAAGTAAAGGCACACACATGCACATATGAACATGAGGTGAACCAAGACAGAGGAATCCAGGCAAGTATGAGCATCTGGAACTGGTACGGGCAGATTACAAATGTGTGGTAAGCAGTAGTAGATAGATATGTACATAGTGGCACACTTACATTCATGCTGTTGAGATGAAGCTGTCGTAGATGTCGCACTTTTTGCTGCGAGCCTGCTTCACTGTAGCTTCCTGGTTGGGGAGAAGAGATCTGGGAGTCTTCCGCAACCAGTTAGCACTTCCACTAGCAGTTGCATGTCATTTCAGATATGGACTAGTTAGAGTTACACAGGTTTTAATGTCATACAATGCCCAGACAAGCTCATTTGAACATGCTTGTTGCCCTGTTTCTCCACCTCCACGGGAACATGTGAGGGTGTTCGGATTGAGGGAAATGCACAATAGCAACAGATGCACACAGTAATAAATGCATTGTTGGGGACCATTGGCTACCACTATAGGCAGGTATAGAGCCAGTATGGACAGACTGGGCAGAGCTAGGCAGCTGAATATAGACTCTGGAGAGGAATAAGGCGGTTAGGGCTGCTATTGGTATGAATGAACCTGTGGGCTGTCCTTTAACCAGATGAGCAAGACGCAACAAGCAGGTAGAGACACAGCCAGACATGTCTCAACATCTTCATCCCTCAGTGTGTGTGTGTGTGTGTGTGTGTGTGTGTGTGTGTGTGTGTGTGTGACGGCAGCAAATGACAAGTTCAGGCAGTACAAGTTCAGGCAGTACAAGTTCAGGCAGAGTTCTCATGAGTACAGATATGCTCAAAAAAACACAACAAGTTGATGATCATCGGGTAAGAGGGGAGACATGAGAGGGTAATATCGGCACATCACTTCCAAATGATAAACTGCAGTGAACTCGACAAGAGTGTGTAACGGTCCTTCAAAGAAATAAAACCCAGATAACGCGCTGGAGAGGATCGCGACGGCAGCAAATTCTCATCTGATTAGTTTTGACTGCGACTAAATTTCCCTACGCCGCTCTGACTAAGCCACTTAAGAGGAGATTGTTCAAACGGCGGCGAGATCCTTATTGTGTTACAGTCGTGTTTAGAATATCCTACCGTGTCTCTCCTTCCCAAAAGGGGCGATATCGCAGTGTAACAAGGCTGATGTGTCACTTGTGTCGCTTGTGAAACCCCTCAGGACGTTTCTGAGGAAACCGTGTCTCCAAAACAAACCTGCCTGATAGCGACCTCTGTAAAATGTCACCCGAGTGCGTCATTTAAAATGTGTTTAAGTCGCTCGCAACACAGCTTTCTTTGAGCCGCCAGATTTGAACCACGTGGCTCAGCACACTGGAAATTAGGATTTCTAGAGGCATCCTGTGTCCCTCATTAAGGATGAGTTTGTGTGTTTTCTATGTCTCTATATCTTATTGAATTTCTATTAAAAAATACAGTATTTTTCAAGCCAGTTGAGCATCTGTAACCTTTAACACTGGTGACTAGCTAATGGCTTACAATCTATATAAGACAGATGCATTATAACACTTTGTGAGACAGTGAAAACATGTAGGCCTACAGTGAGTAAACATTATCATTTGTCATCCACCCTCTCTCCGCCCACAATTTCTGCAATGGTGTCTGAGAAGTTTCCCTCCACACCCCTTTGGTACTTAGTGCTTATTTACAGTACGAGCATTCACACCAGCGACTATTCAAGTGCTATTCAAGTGTGACATTCTCACATCAGAAGAGCAGGTCCGGCTGCTTCATACCCTTTCAGACTGGTGTGAAAAGTGAGGCGCCTGAGAAACTTTGTCACTGTCACAAGCTCGTTGCATGATGAAAAACAAGTCTGAGGCCTTCAAGCTCTTCTTAGAAGTTTACAGCCAACATCATTCACACACACACACACACACACACACACACACACACACACACACACACACACACACACGCACACACACATGCACTAGACCCAATTTTCTCCCGTCTTTTTATATCAGGAGTGAGTATTGAGGACAATCAATCTCATTTTCTCTGTATGCCCTTCTGATAAAGATCTAATTGGAGGTAATCAGCCACTTACCTAGATCCACATGAAAAGAATCGCTTGACCTTGGCTATAAAAACCGACAATAGCCCTGTTGGGGATAAAAGTGGACTTGATGGTAAATCAGGTTCCAATCAAAATCCAAATCTGGTGGCTTTGTGGCGATGACCGCGGGTAAAGCATTCAACACACGGCTAAATGACTCAGAACCGTTATCTGAAAATACATGGAGAAAGGATTTCAGGAAAGGGCTCTGTGATTGACAATGTGCTTCAATGGCACCCTTGCTCATATACTCAGCCCCAATCATATGTCTCCTACTGGATAAAACACCATAAAATGTGGTACTGAGGAGAAAACGATGGATAAGAACATTAGTTAGGCTTGAACCACGATGTTAGAATAGATTATAATGCAGCTGTAGCCTAAAGTTTAGAGAAGCAAGTTTGCGAGGTTGAATTCCCAGAAGAGTAAAGCTGGGCAGGGATGGAGGAAGAAGGGAATGATTAACGCTCTCTCCTCCCTCAGCTATTACGCTCAGTATGAGCACGGTGTTTAACCCCCAACTGCTTCTGCGGAGCTGCTCAGTGGCAGCTCGGCCGGGCCGTCCAACCAGCAAACACCATGTACAGTCTGATGCAGGAGAACACGTTGGTCACCCCAGGAGAAGTCGTGGTTCTGGGTCCAGACCTAGTGTGGTCTCTCAGGGGAGGCAGCAGGAGGACACACTGAGGAGCCTCATCATAGTCTATCATCATCATAATCTATCATGATCTATCATAGAGGCTGGAGCCACCGGTGCTGTGCTGTAGCGTGACGCCACCTTGGTGTTCTAGACACACACTCACATGCATGCACGCGCGCACACGCACACACATACACTTGAGTGAGCAAACTATGAGTAGACAAGGACACACACACACCCAGACACATACACATCTGACAAGAATCCCAAACAGCCCGTGATGTCACCAGAGTACTTCTGTTCACGTGCAGCCAGGCTGTGCGTGTGTGTGTGTGTGTGTGTGTGTGTGTGTGTGTGTGCGTATGTGTGAGTGTGCAGAGCTGATTAATCTTCGCCGTCATCACCACTGTACTGCTGGAATCATCTATCACACTCCCGTTTGTCCTCCAGCACACACACACACACACACACACACACACACACACACGCACACACATCAACTCCCGACTCCAATTCATCATCCTGAGCCGAGACTTCAACTAGCCAAGTGTCCCCTTTGCCCCTCTGTGCCATCGTTGCTATTATTTTACTTCCACCTGAGCTTAAATTACATCTGCATGTTTTCTACTGTGTTAGCGCGCGCGCACACACACACACACACACACACACACATATCTACATCAAGGAGGCAATTTGAGTGGGGATGAAATGCCTTCCCTTTGTTAAGGAAACAAAGGGAAGGCAAAAGAGGAAAGTTTGAAGGAAAAAGAGAGCACTATTCATCTATCTGTACAAATCACCTACTGCCTACTTCATCAGATATGATACTAAAACTAATAATAATAATAAAAAATAAAACAAAATAAAATAAAATAAAATAATAATAAAAGTGGTGGATGCTTTTATCCAAAGTAGCTTACAAAACCTATAAAGGCATACACATTTCTTAACCTGTCAAGCCTGTGATTCTGTGTGTGTGTGTGTGTGTGTGTGTGTGTGTGTGTGTGTGTGTGTGTGTGTGTGTGTGCGTGGACGAGATGGACATCTTCATCTATGAATGTGTGAAGTGCATGTGTGTGTGACTCCAGTCTGTAATTAGGCAGCCGTGTGCCAGGGAGGGCCGAGAGCCTGCAGGTCTTCCTCCCAACCAATCACTGCAGCAGGTGATTCCACTGATTAGTTCCTCCTCTCTGCTGGAAGGTGCGTTCAGTGAAATCAGCCACCGTAGCGCTCGGCGTGGAAGGAAAACCCTGCAGACTCTCGGCCCTCCGTGGGCAACATGATTGAACACCGCTGTTTTAGTCCGTCTGTCTGCGATACACCGGGCTAATGTTTCCTCTCTTTTCCTGAAACGAAAATCACAACGGCTGCTCCCCCTCCTGCCGCGACTTCATGTAGGGAGATGAAAATGGAGAAGATATTTGGGAAAATAGCTTGATGATGGCAGTTGGAATGAAGCCCTGCCAAACAGTCTCTCTTGACGAGGCTAGGATACGCTGTGAAGTTAGTCGTGTTGATGATTGACGATAATTATACTTCGCTCACACAGAGAATGATGTATTAGCAGAGACTTTGCTCGAGACCCACCAAGTAGCAACAACAGTCTGCTACTGAACTGGGTGGATGCTTTGGCCGATTGGTATGTATCACATGCAGTAGTTTGAGATTATGTTTTCAACTTTACGAATCCGCTTTTTTCACTCCAACGGGGAGTACTCGGTCTAAACACTCGAGAGGCGTTGTTGAAGTGGCTCTTAAGTTTGCAGCATAATGGCTTTTCTGAAAAGCTTCAAATCTAATAGAGTATCTAAAAGGCCAAAGAGATAAAGCAATTAATGCCGAGGAGATAGCGCAAATATCTCGCTGGCGTTTTGTCCTTTGGTAACTGGAACGTGTGTCCTCTGCTGGGGGTTTGCAGCCCATCGCCGCGTTATGTAACTCTCTTCAGAGACGTTCCTTCCAGCGAACATTGTACAAACACACTTGCATGACCTAGAGGACGGAGGGAGGGAGGGGGGGAGAGAGAGAGGCTCCCTCCCCTCCTACACTTGGTCCCTCTCTTGAAAACAATCTATGAGGAGCACATCTCTCTCTCTCTCTCTCTCTCTCTCTCTCTCTCTCTCCTGAGGAATCCCAGGGTCCTGAGGGGTCATTACAATCCTGAGTGTTTTCAACCATAAGAGACCGAGAGGCGGGGAACAGTTTGAGTTTGTGTTAAACAGATGCTGGGGGGGCATATAGGGAGACGACACCTCTCACGTATGGGCAGATCACCGTCACCATGGTGAGCAGCCTCCTGTAAGGTGCTGTCGATGCTGTAGATGTCATGTGACACTATAGGGATGTATGTATAGGTTTGGGTGGTATACATTGATTTCACTTGCAGTGTCACCACATCGTGCAAGGACAACCACAGTGATGGAAAGCGACTGTGTGTTCAGTTTTACAAGAAAGCAAAGAAGATGATTCCTCGTATCCATAGTAACGTTACTCATTACAGACACGTCTCTCTCTCTCTGTGCTTTATGAGTTTCTCACCGCTGCCAAAACGTCACCAGATGAGAGATACAGCTTAGCTAAGTTTTAGCAAATTTAATTATCTAATTCCTCGCGGATGCTGTCCAACATACGTTTCCACGGCGATTAGATGATTTTAAGGTGTCATTCAGCAGCTTGGCTCATTCATCGCTGCTCCATATAAAAGTAAAACTTCGGCGTCCAAGCCAAGAGCAAAGTCATAACCAGCTCAAGTAACAATGAGAACACTTCTAATGGAATTGGCTTCACAATAAATCGCTGTAAAGGATTAAAAGGATCCATTAAAGGATGAATTGGTTATTTTTTCCTTTCGTGTGGCTGCTAGTGTGGTAAGTTGTATGGTTGCTTTCTCATTTCATTACTTAATAATGACTCACACACTTTGACGACTCACATATGCGGCGCTCGTACCTCCCCACCGGGAATCGGGATCTCGTCGAATAGTAAGTCTCCATAACTACCGCGGCCTCGTCTGGAGCCATCATCTGCTTAATGAGGCGGTCATTACTGATGATGGGTTGCAGAGGTTGTGGCTTCAGGGGTGAAACTCCTGACTCACAGCAGATGAGTCTATTTTCTTCCCCCTTTCTTCCCTTCATCACCTTCTACCCACACATAAGATAGATAAGCTTCACTTCCATTTAGTCTGACTTGTCTGTCTGCACACGTTAATGCTTGATATACATTTGCTTCTCATTTTCTTCTTTTCCTGTATGTTTCATCAACTCTCACAACCCCTTTTTCACTCCCTCTCCTCCCTCCTCCTTTCCAGCCCTCCCATCCCCAGTGTAGTGTGTGTGTACAGTATTTTAGGGTGTCTTTTACATTATGTACAACCAGCTATGAGTGGATACACAGAAGCAGGATGCAAGTGAGGCCGTAATGTACAAGGAATGAGCGTCTGTGAGCGTACGAGGCTTAACACCCTGAAAAAGGGGCACGTAAACAACGCCTGAAACATACAAGAGCACAGAAAAATGAAATACACTCCGGTGAGGTGTTGATGCTTTCATACTCGTTCATACCGGCACCGTTAAATGTTACATTACCGCTACTGAAGGCTACTTGTAAGCTTTCACAAAACTGTAGCCCTGTTATGCCGACACATGGTTAAGCAATGTGTACGCAGGCAGAAAATGAATGGCGTCTATACACGCGGGAACCGGGACGATGCTCCATGTGCAGACAAGCAGAAATTATAACAGCACTCACGTACAACCATAATTAACTCTAATTGTGCTCCAAATGCTGACAATGTGCCGCGGCTTCAAAAGGTAGAGGAAATTACATTCTCTTCCATTTCCTTTGTCTTATAATGTTGTGATGGGAAGGTTGTTTGGGGCCAGTTGGCCTCTGATATGACACGTACTCATTAACACACAATGAAAACACACCAAGCATGCTGTAAATACAAAACACCAAATAAATAAATAAATAAAAAAGGGATATTTTAACGACTACAGGTACACACTGAGCGTAAAACTTTCATTTGGAAGTTTGAACTGTTGAATTATCTGTGTACAAAAATATTGCTGCATTGTGTTGGTGTGAAATGACTATGATACTATCTATTTTGTAGCCTGTATTCAGCAGTAAAAATCAAACTTGTGACAATGTTCCACGCACACCGACAAGCCATCAGAAACACTATATCAATGTTCTAAAAACCCTTACATCTCTTTTATTTTGAAGGGAAATGTGACTGGTTTGATCATGAACATCTCCCAGCTTCAGCATATTCAGTGTATCTAAGATTTTCTGCTACATTTTACAGTAAAAAATCCTCATCGACATCAAGCACACGCTTGCAAAAAAAGGTTTTTTAATTCATAAATGCATTCCATATTCTATTGGGTCTCCCTTGCCTCCCACATATGGAGCCAGCCATGTGTGAAATGTTATCTGAGCGAGCTGGAAAGGCAGGAAACATTAATAGTGCTTGTGCTTGCGTCTGAAAATAGCACTTCTAATCAGTTATCCACAGTCACTGCGTATCATCATCATCATATCGTCAAGCAAAAGCAATCTTACTGGTTCATTGAAATATAGGCCATTCCAAATCAACAATGAGGCTAGATGGCAATAATAACCATCATCTGATATCTAAGTTGATTGGTGAATAACACAAAGATGAACCCATCGACCAAACCTCTAACTTAACAGGTCAGTCCATCGGTTTTGGGGCTCCGTGAAAGCCAAACTCCCCGGGCCAGCTCCTTGTTTCTCTCTGACAGCCTCCACTCTGCCCGGTAGCGTAGGTCGCTGCTCTCCTCTCCCATATCTACCAGCTCAATCCTCAGGAACATTTCTTTCTCCAAGCTCATTGAAGCCAACACTGAGGCTGAGGCCTGTCTGGCTCTCGGCAACCTGGGGGAGGAATGAGAAACCACTCGACGAGGGGGTGGACCTTCACCCGCTCTGCTTCTGACTTCCTCTTCCTTGTTTTCCACCAGTGCCACGTCTCTTCTATCAGGGGTAGATGCGCTTGTAGAGCTCCCATTGGTCGATTGAGAGCTGTGAGATGACTGCGTGCGTTCTGATTGGTCGAGGTCGTAGGCTACTTTTCTGTCGCTCTGTCTGTTCAGGGACAGGCAAGGAGGCCATCGGAGGGAGAGGCACCTTGTCACCGACAGCCATAGTTCTTGAGGCCTGGATGCGCCTGGCCTTGGAGGTTGATTTGTCCCGCCACACGTGTCCTGTTTCTCCAAACGTGAGCACTCTGCCACCAGCTCTGACTCCACCAACTCTTTGACAGGTACTCCGTTGGAATCCTTTCCATCTTCTCTGACCTCCTTCCTCGACAGTGGCAGCTGCTGCTCCTCCCCGAAGCGGAAAGAGCTGCTGAACCTCTGGCTTCTCTTCATCGCACATCCCGAGCCTGCTGGTGTACCTTCGTCAAACAACATGGACGGTGGTGAGCGTCCATCGTTAGAATCGCCGTCCTCTAACTGTGGCCGTTGCTCCTCTCCGAAGCCGCTCGCCCTCTGGCCTCTCCTCATTGTTGGAGGCACAAGCTCCTCCTCTTGC
This sequence comes from Hoplostethus mediterraneus, assembly GCA_034670385.1. Classification (NCBI taxonomy): domain Eukaryota; kingdom Metazoa; phylum Chordata; class Actinopteri; order Trachichthyiformes; family Trachichthyidae; genus Hoplostethus; species Hoplostethus mediterraneus. Next base: position 7,036,494 of record JAXDDW010000009.1, read on the forward strand.
CCACTGCCCACTACTGCTCTTCGTGCCACGTACGATGCGTTGAAGTGAATGAAGGAAATGTAACCGAGGCTACCACCGTAGCGTTATGAGCACGTTATGACATAATCTCTGCTTCAAGAGACTCAGCGTTGGCTATGGAGATGGGCATGATGATGACGCCGTGATGTCATGTGCCCACACAGAAGCCCCTGCACGGCTATGCGTTCACGGTCCAATCGTGTCAGTGGTGACTTGCCTCTGAGGGAAATGATGTCACATTGCATGATGTCATACCTAGCCCCAAACTAGAAGTCTGCAAATGCTCAGTATTTATACAAGAGGCCCAATATTGAACAAATGCCCCCTAATGGAGCTAGATGAACAAAAGGAGACTCTTGGTAGATAAACCATATTTCTATCCTGTGGCCCAAATGCCCTTTTTCCTATCCCTCTTTTTCTTCTTCTTCTTCCCATTATTATTGTTATATTGTTATTATTTCATTATTTTCTTTTTTTCTTTTTCTCAAAACCACACTTTTGTATCTCTCGTTTTATAATGTCACATAACGTTTTTTTTGGAGGAGTGACATGGTTTTGGTCTCATTGGAAAGCCTGCATTCTCCTTCTTTCAAGTAGTATGAAAACCCTAAAATGTGTTTTGGGGTCAATGTGACTGATTTTGTGAGAGCAGGTTACAATTAAACTAATGTCTGTTGACCCAAGTCATCAATAAACTACACCTTGTGTCACAGTGTACAGGTGCACCAAGGGAAATGTAGTAATACCTGATTGTAAACACAGCATGTGAGCATCTAGTCAGTCAGAAAGACACAGAGAAACAGACACACCGGTGCATGTGTGTGGCTGTACATGTTAGTTTGTTTGTTGCCTGCTCATGGTTTACCTCCAGTCCTACAGGGGCAGTGGGCGTTGGGTTGTCCACTGTCTTCCCTACTTTCCCATGTATGGTTAAGACAGCTGCTCATGCCTCATGTCTCTGTGTTCACTCATTGTACACCTTCTAATGTCACCTCAAGGCTAAAGGACACTCGCCTAGCAGACTCCAGACTGGCTGACCTTATCACACACAAAGGCCTCACACAGACCCACACACTCAAACGCACTCTTTCAGCTGATACAAAGGGTGGAGTCATTTTGTGTGTGTGTGTGTGTGTGTGTGTGTGTGTGTGTGTGTGTGTGTGTGTTTGCACGGTGTATCTTCACAATGCATCTTCACATATACCGGATGTAAAATGAAATCTCATCTCTTACTTATTCCACCGTTATGGTCAAAGAGAATAACTGAGCATGTGTGTAGGAATTACCCCAGGGTGCTGCTGTGTGAGAATCACTGCTGCTAAGTCCGGAGTGCAGCGCCTGGAGAATAGAGGGGATAGTATAGAGAGGAACATCGCTTCTCCTCTACGATGTCCCCTGGCAGGCAAACACAGAGGTATGCTGAACACCATGCCTCACTAGTATATGTGTGTGTGTGTGTGTGTGTGTGCACGTGCATGGGCATGGATGCGGTTTTTTGCTGTGTCTTCTGAAGAATCAAGATATAACTAATCTAACTTATTCATGAATTCCTCCTTCGCAAAAATCACAACACGTTGACACAGAAGAGGCACTAAATAATATCTCAAAGATAATAAAAGGGCTATATATTTTGGATGAAATGAGATGAGTTGTTGAATGGTCTTCTATATGTCAGAGAAGAGGTCACCCGAAGAAACATTTTAACACTTAAAAAGATTTGACCTAGGACAGAGGCGTTGATGGATGTGTCTCATCGTAGCAATCTCATCATGATTTGATTGCAGAATGTGAACGATGAAGACAGGAAATTCATTTTTATCGTGTCCACAGTTGCCATGATTGAGTGATTGTGTTATTAATCTTGATTCTAGATAACTTACTGTACACTGTCATTTCAGCAAACTTGTCTTTTAGTTCAAGGAATAGATATGGAAAAGTGGAACCGTATTGGCAACGCAACTATGGAGCCATCAATATTAAAAATGAATATGCTTTGGAAAGCAACTGCAGAGTGGCATGTCAGACTTCCTTCCTGTTATCACAGCTATTTCTGAACTGTATCCCCATACATAATTCACTCATGCCGAGGAGCAGACCTCACACACACCATTAAACACTTTCCAAAGTCTCCTTAGGTTTGTACGAAATGTCCAATTCATTCCGGGCAGGTGAGTTGAAGGCCATTTTTAGGTCGATGCAACAGGCGGGCCAGCTGGGGGCGCTGTGTACGCCTCACACGTCCAGGCAGTGGAGGCGAGCTGGAGCTGCGTCCAGGTGTAACAAGACTGCTGATTGGCTAAATTGTTGCAACGATTACGTCAAACCGGCCGCCATTGGTCACCTCTAAGTGGGCGGTGCTTTGCACAGCATTTCATTAATATAGCTTACAGCTCCACTGACTGCTGTTTCGCCACACGGAGTGAGAGGGGCTAAGAAAGTGAAGGAGGGCTTGATGTAGGGTTTTTTTTAAAAGAAGGGTACCGATATTTGTTTCATTGTTTTCAAAGAGTGGCACACCAAAGATTAAAACACACAGCCAAAATGCTTTGTCACGTTACTCGTCCGGATTCGGTGGTGATGGAAGTGGAAGTTGATGCGAAGGCGAATGGTGAAGACTGTCTGAATAAGGTAGGCTATGCGGGAATACACATCACATTATGTCCATATGGTGCCTATTGAAACGTGTTGTCGATGTCAGACAAGGACGACAGTGCTCGTGTTATCTAGCGAAACTTTGCCATTTGCTGCTCCGCAACTAAACTTCCTTCATCCAGATCGACTTGCTTTTCTGACACAAACACGAAACGATTGAGTGATGGAGCTCAGGATTTTCCCGAAGGGGAATAAAATAAGTTGCAATCACTGGCTGTTTTTACATTTGTTGCGAACTTCACCTGTAAACAACCAAAAAAAACACGAGCATTGGTTTCATTGTTGCAGACAGGGACCCAGGAAACAAAATGTTCTGTTGCGCCAACCATGTAGACAGACATCATATACTTCTTGTAACAATGACAATATTGAAATGTCAAATTGTAGTTGAAGGGGATATCGTGACATGCAAGCAGAAAACTTTCCAAAAGCTGTTGATTAGCCGGTGGTCCCCACCTGGCTTCTTCAGAGGCGGATAGATAGATGGCTTTGTCAAGGTTACTTGAGTTCATGCGTGTCTGCGTGCAAGCACTCATTGTTCTTGTTCAACTCTGTTAACTGCAACACAAGTTTGAACTAAACTGATTCAGATGTTAACTGCTTTTTTGTCAAACTTGACATGAACACGATTACATGCGAACTTTTCGAGACTTTGATCGCTAGCCTCGAGTTGTTTTTTACCCCCCCTAACTAATGAAGTCTATATGCAACTATTTCGTATGCACAGCCCTGCTCTCAACTCGTCGTGGGTATGAATGGGTTTCATCTAAGCCTCCGGTCTCCCCGTGGAGGTTCACTACAAGTTATGTAATAACCCCATGGCCCCGCCGCTGAGGAGGCGTGGGACGCGGCTTTGATGAGCTCCTTCTCCCCGGGAGAAGCTCCGAGTTTATTTCCGCTCTTATCTCGAGCTTTAGGAACAGAATTCTGATGCGTTTCAACCGCGCGAGCACCAACGAGGCTGATGAATCTAACACACTCCCCTTCCTCCAGCTTTCATCAAAATAATGTGATAATATTGATCCCCAGAGAGAAATTGTGATGCCCAGAGTCTCTAGAGGTGGTAGGGATTCAGTGACAACCTGGTGGATGCTTGCAGACAGGTTCTCTGGGTGAGGGCTGGTCTCCCTACATGTTATGCCACCCTGCCGCCATACAGAAACTGTCAAGCTATAATGTCAAAAATACTTAACAGTATGCAAAGGATGCCCACTTGGTTTTGGGATCATTTTTTTAGTTTTTTGTCAAAAACCTGCATGTAACTTGCCCCAACTTCCTCTTTCCAGGTTTGCAGAAAGTTGGGCATAATTGAAGTGGACTACTTTGGACTGCAGTTCTCCGGCAGCAAAGGGGAGAACCTGTGGCTGAACCTGAGGAATCGCATCTGCCAGCAGATGGACAACGTGACGCCCTGTCGCCTGAGGCTACGAGTCAAGTTCTTTGTGGAGCCCCATCTCATTCTGCAGGAACAGACGAGGTGTGTGTTTTTCTCAACATGCACGGCACATAAATAGAAGCGAGCGCAGTCTGCTCATTCACATGACACCTGTACATATAGGAGTGTCTAACTAGCGCACACACACACACACACACACACACACACTCATCATCTTGTCACCTTTCTGTGGGAAAACGTCAGAGAGGGAAGTGAAATCTAGTCCGTGCTCATCGGTAAAATATTCCTGTTGCAACTTATTACATCCTATTGTCGACCGTTCCCGTTCTCACATGTCACATGCAGAAGAAAACTGTAACCAGAGCCGCTGGTTGGTGGCACCCAGTGCATGATCTGAGCGTTTTTGTTTCCAGTACAGTGGGATGCCCTGTAGTAACCTCTCCCTCAGAGCGCTAGGCAGGAAATGCGATCCAAAGGCTTGAGGGCCGTGTGTGCTGCTCTGCGCCTGCCCCAAGGGTCTCTGTCTCCACCCCCCCCCCACCAGCCTCCCCCCCCCTCCCCCCTCCGCTGCCTCGCATTCAACTCTGGTCTGGTGGTCAAAATAACTTCTGTTGTGCTGTTTTTTTTTGTCTCCTTTTGTCTGTTGCTGTTTTTGTCTGAACAAAAGCACGTCCCACAGTTTGACTTTTTACAGAAGGTTTTTTTTTTCCTCACCATTTTTTTTCCAGTCTACCTCCAGAGAAAGTCAGTTCTGCATCACTGTTATGGAGTTAGCTTTCTATAGTTGTGTTTTTTAGATGGCTTCATTGTTGGGGTACCTAGATCTGTATCTTGTGGGCTTTGTACAGTATGCATAGTATTTTCTCCACCATGTAAAGACACTACCTTTAATCACAAAGATTGTACCGTAAACCGACAATCGTTCTTCACCGGACTCTTAAAACAAGGTACAAGGTAACAAGCCCTGACAAGCCTGTATCCTGACTCAGTATCCTCCATCCCCGCGTCATGTGGTGTTATAAATAGCAAGTGCATTTGCAGCCCTCAGTATCTGGCTGAAAAAAAGAAGAAAAAAAAAACTGCTTTACACGCAGTATCCAGTGTAATATCATCCAACGGGTATATCCAGCCCCGGGCAGTGCCACAAGGGCTTGATACTGCAGCGGTGGGAGGGGGGGAGGGGAGGGGGGAGGCATACGAGGGCACGCTTTGAGGGGAAATCTGCCGGGTGTCTTTTTAAGCTCTCCGCTGCTCTCGCCCCCTTTTGCTCTCACACAGCATTCCACTTAGAGCTGTTCATTAAACTGAGATCTATCTGCCCCGGCCAGGATCTGTCTGTCGGGCGTCCAAGTATGTGCTCACATGCGTCCCTCACTCTCTCATCTTCAGCTGTTTTTGCGCTCACTCGCTCTCACGCACTCCCTCCAATGTGTGTTATTGACACACACTGGAGCGAAGCCAAAACTTTTTTTTTCTGCCTCACCATTGTTTTACTGCTATCAGATTTTAAACGCTGCCTCCTTGTCCTCCATCCATCTCTCTTACTCTCCTCCTCCTCTTTGCGAAGTGGAGAAAGGCTGTGTGTGTGTGTGTGTGTGTGTGTGTGTGTGTGTTGGGGGGTTGGAGGACACTTGGCTGCTAGTGCTCTGACCTCCACTAGATTAGCAGGGGTCGTCAACAGATGGCTGACGTGAGGGGGGTGGGGTGGGGTGGGGTGGGGCACGAGGCCGTGGATAAAGGTGAGATGAAGATGTGAGATGGCAGGCAGGGGGAATGTGCGGTGTTGCTAATAAAGTCACGCGTGTCACACGCCGCCACGCTGGCATCTTAGGAGTTTAGTTTTGGGCGCGACATTCATCCCATCCATCCATCTGCTCAGATGTAATATCATTTAAGTGGCGGCGGCGGGGGGGGGGGGGGGGGCTAACGCTGGCATCCGTTTGAGAGCTGAGGGCCAAATGTTGACAGTGCACAGCGGTGGGATTCTGGGGACTGGCTCTACTTTAATTGTCGTACTGCCTGTGAAGGGTCAAAGGAGTGATTTTTCACCTTCTTTTTTTTTCTCTGAAGGTGGCAGGGAAGAGTGACAAGGACAATACCTTTTTTTAAAACGCCAAAACTTCCCTTGTAGTTTCTTTGTCTGTTTAGGTAGGTAGCTCTGACTTTCTTTTACTCCGATGGAGGATTAGCCTCCCTGAACTCTGTCCTTGGTCAGCAGAAGATGACCCCAAAGTGACACAATTCCAGCAGCAGCGATGAGTACTTGTAACGGGAATCTCCTCTCTTTATGTTTTCTGACACTATGACACTGGCATTTGTGACTCAGTGCTGACCACACGCCTGTGTCCCAGCAGTGGGAGGACAGAAAAAAAAAGCTCTTTGTTTCACAAGTTGAGCGGGCTAGCGTTTCCCCAACTCTGCACTGTCACCTTTGCCCTACTTAGGTTACCACGGCCTGCATACGTCACGGACTGACTGCAAACACACTCCCAATGCGAGCAGGCAGGCATACCTACTCTGAAACGCACACACGCACACACACACACACACACACAGCCTCCATCTAGACACATTTTCTCTCACACACACACACCGGGGCCATTTCACTGCAGGGGAACATCTTCCTAAGTCGTCCTGGGATGTGTGTCCAACTCTTGTCTCCAGGAGGTTCATTACTTCCCCATATCTGCCGTGCTGCATGTGTTCTCTCTATTTAAAGCTATCAGCGAGCACTGCACTGTCAGAGAAGAGACAACCACCGCATACTTGGCCCCTCGAAAAAAAAACAAAAAAAAACCCTGCACACCGACTCATAGGGTACAAACTGTTCTTTGCAAGCGAGTGTTTTAAGAGGGGGAGTCCGTGAAGGAATCGAGCAGCTATTGACACGCACCTATAGCCGCTGCAGACACACTATAACCACACAGAATCGTTTCTGCAAAGTAACAGGTGCGTGTGACTTGGTGTGAAATGCCGTCAGCGGGGCACACACGCACACCGAAAGCAGGTAGCGAAAGGGTCTCCGTGGTGGTGGAGCTGAGCTGAGCTGAGCTGAGGGGTGGGCCTCTCTCAGCCTCTCTCTCTCTCTCCACGCCCTTCTCACAGGCCTTATTACGTAAGCCACAGTGAACGGAGCACAAACAGACCAAGCTGCTTATATAAGCTGCTGTGTACTCGGTGTGCCTCTGGCCATGTAAAAAAGCCCGGCAGACCATTGGAAGTGCGTGCACACACATACACATTTGGGTGCTTTGTGCTAATGTATTTTCCTCTTTGGAGAGTGCTGACTGGCTTTTTTTTTGTTTTTGTTTTGGCAGACTGCAAGATTATTGATGGGTTTTTATCAAAGAGATGGGAAACCTGTCGGTTTACTACCAAGCCTTGTCACATTTTTTATCCTGGCTAATTATAGAAAAGGTGTCAATCCCGAAATGAGAAGTGGCTCATCACAGGAAACCGATGTAGAGCGGTTTTAACCTCCTATGGCTCATTTTCTGTATAACCTTTAGATAGATCTTCCAACACACACTCACTCTCTTTCCATGAAAGTGCAGACCGTCTCTTTTAAGATTGCAGGGGCTCAATTCAGCCTGATACGGTTATGGTGGCAGCTCTGCCCCCTACATCAAAAACCCTTTTATTTCTTTAATCTCATTGCTTTGAGAGTCCCTGTATCCCAGTCTTTTTTTTTCTTTTTTTCCCCCCTGCTAAAAAAACATGCCACCCATTTCTCATGCATAAAGCTGGCTGTTGGGGTGACACTACTTTGGGCACCTGAAAAGTGCTATATTGAACAAAGACTAAAGCGGATGGAGTTGAGTGTGCAGTGAAAGAGGGTTGCAACAGCTCAGATTATTGGATTCAGTATTTTATTGCATGTATGTGGAATAGAAAAGCAACTCTCAAAAACATCCTCCTTCAAAGACGACCAGGCTTCTGATTGACCCGACGCCTCCACATTATGCTATCGGCATCATTAAACACCGCTCGCCAGAGGGGTTTCCTAGCCCATGTTTTAAATATGCCCACGTCTCCCCTTCATTAACCGTTGCATTTAGCATTCTGATCAGGCTAATGTCGGACAGCGTTGCACAGGCTTTACGAGGGGTCCTGATTCTTAACCTTTCTCTAAAGCGAAGCTGAGAGCCAAATGAGTTTTAACTAGAGGAATCCTTAGCAACATTGAGTTGGAAATGAACAATTAACTGACTAACGTGACCCCGATCTTATATCCTCTGCATGGTTCAGATTTGTTTTGCAATATCAAATTATAGTTTTTAAGTTCATACATTGCATCTCCAATTGTCCCACAAACAGAATTAAGTTGAGGTAGTTATTCAGGTCACACACACTTGACATTTGCAACTTGCTGTGGCAGGATACAGATAAGAAACCAACTGGAGGTGACGCAAAGCATTCTTGTGGGTCTTGAAGTGTATAAAAACAATCTTCCCTGTAGCCTAAATAACTTTGAAGTAGCAGGATAAAGTATAGTTTTTAATTAGTTTAATTTTTCCATCTCTAGTCCCAGATTCTGTTTGGAGCCATAACACTAGCCCTCCCCCAACAACGATGGCTGAAATGCTGTACCCCAAGGCGTTTAGTGTACAAACAGCGTCTTTGTTTCATTGCTATACGACTCTCGTTCAGTTGAACCCGTCACAAGGAGTGAAGGGGTTCTTTTGTTCTATTTATTTGTGTTTATTTTTGTGTTTTTTATCACAACTTTCTTCTAAACTGTGTGACACAACTTTCCACTCAGCACCCGCTCAGAGCAGAGTTTACTCGAGTTCATTGACTGCCAGTAACCCCCGTAGCGCCGAGCTCCCGGCAATGTAATTTGACTAACTTACAAACCGCATTGTTGCGAGCCCAACCGACGAGGCCTGAAAAGTCCGCTGCTGATTGGCCGGGCCCCGGGTGCAGTCGCTAGGCAGAGGTGTTAGGTTTCCCCTGCTAGGGACTTTTTGTTCTTCTGTGTGGAAGAACTGGCTGATATTCCGGGACCCCATGTGGGAGATGCAGCCTTGAGGCAGAAAAGTAAAAACCGAAAGTGAAGCGATTGGTTTTATCGACGGTAGGAGCAGAAGGGAGAAGAGTTTTGTTGACTTTGTAAGAAGCCACTTTGAAGGGAAAAGGTACCCCCAGCCCCCTATCGCAGCCCTGCAGCCAGTGACCCATTTCCAGACCCTTTTCTTACTCGGGGTTCAGGCCCGCTTTAATTGAATTATTCCAGCCATGCAACCAAGTGTTGAAGCATTCCTGCACCAGATGACCTCCCCCCACCCCCACCACCGCCGCTGCCTATTAGAAGTGTGCTCATTTCTCTCTGTGTTCTGATGGGATTCACGGGGTGTGTTATGACTGTAAAGGACTAAGCCTCTTAAGACGTTGATTATGGGTTATCGTTTTGAAGGAGAAAGGAACGATGAGGTGTATAACACAGTAAACTAGGCCAGACTCAGACTCGACACCAGGGAGTCTATCAGTATTTTGGCGTGACGATGCATGTGGTGTTTTTAAGTACAGTTTGCGGACCTTTCTGTCATGGCGTCTGTGCCGATATGGCCGAGTGGTAAAACGGGTTGGTATGCCCGCACTGTGAATCAAATGGGCTGATGCGTAGCCGCAGGTACCACTTCCTGGAGAGTTGTGAGCCTGATACAGCCTGGCACCCTCCTACCTCCCCCTCCTCCCTCCCTAGCAGCCGTAAAAGTTCTGCGCCTCTGTCTGGCCAAGTCACCATCTTGAGAGGCCGGCCATCACATCGGCTTACATCACGCCACTGGAAAGCCCTCGCCTACCCATCTGCTTATTAACATCATAGAAATCAATCGGATGGACCAACTTCAGTCATGGCCGATGGTCGCCTTCATGGCTCACGATGACGACGGCCTTGCTCGAATGCCCGGCCTGTGCGTGACGGCCGTTTTATCCCCCGTTGTTGTCCCTCGTCTTGTCACCTTGCTTACAAGTCTTTGGAAGTCTGATGGCTTTGGAAAGGAGTTAAAAGTTTTTGAGAAAGTACATCCAGACACATCCAGTCAGTTCTCATCTGTAAAGGGAATTGCTTTCCTGGCGGTCGTCCCTGAGACTCATCGCGTCCTTCTCAAAAGCTGAAAAGGCGAATAAACAAAGCACTGGCGGTCCGGCTTTTTTGACGTGCGTCGTCTGTACAAGCTCCGTCTCAACCGATCCGTCTCAAAGGACCCACGTTGCGAGTCCTCGTTCCTAGTTGTATTACGCCGCCTGTGGGGTCCATGCACTTTTTCTCCCAGCAGGGTTTACGATGGACCCTGACAGGTGCAGAGGTAGCACCACACTACTCACGCACCGTAATCCCGGGTCAGCCGTCTAAGAGGCTAGCTAGCTCCAGTGGAGGCCCAACGAGGATGGCAAAGGGACCTTCTTGTGTATTGATTAAACGAACAAAACCTGTATGTGCCTTCAGTGTTTTGACAGTGGAGTGTGTCAACAATATCAGTGGTGTTTAGCAGAGCGTAGATCTGATGGGCGTTGAGGCATGGAGAGTCAGTTGGTCGATGAACTGTAGTAACCTCTAGTAACTGACATCTAGTTACCTCTAGGCACAATTGTGGCCTGTGGAATGGCTTGTTTATAAATCTGTCCTCCTAAATGAAGCGTTGCATTTGGGGCTTGCAACCCAGCTGAACATGCACGTCGGTTCACACACAGGTGTAGGCACCCGTGAAGCTGGGAACGCAGGGGTCAGATGTCATGCTCAGCGGACCGGCGACCAATGGTAACATTCACTCGTCCACTGTGTGTGTGTGTGTGTGTGTGATGGTTTAGTGACATGGCTCTAATGTTAAGCTCATTACTTAGCCGCACGAAGTGTCGAATACGCTGCCACGTTGCCACGACACCCGCACTCGTGACGCATGAAGCTTTTAAAGGGATTACATGCCTTGCTCAATGGCACAGTGACCTCCATTAGCCCTTTTGTCAATCCCCCCCACCTGAACTAGAGTAACCCTCCCGGCGCGCCCTATAGTAACCCCTCGCCGCTGCCCTGTAGTAACCTCCCAGACAGGTTGGGCCTATTGTTTGCGTCAGGCAGGTAGCTAACTAGCAGCGCTCTGTCACATGATGCCTGCTGCGCCTGACACAATAGAGCTCGGTGTTTGTGTGTGTATGTGGGAGGGAATGGGATGCTTGACACCATATCAAAGCTCTGTTTGTTATGCCTGAGGCTAGCCGGCCGTGGGGCTTCTGTTGTTATGGTCTGGCTTTATCAGGGGCGGTGGAGACTTCCTTCGCTTTAAGTGGCTCACGGCTGCTTTTTTTTTTTTTTTTTGCGGCTGCTGCTGTTGCTCGTACCGGAGCGCAACGGCTGTTTCTCTTGGATGAAGCGCGTCTTGTGTAGCAGCAGTTGCAGGGTAAACGTGTGTGTGTGTGTGTGTGTGTGTGTGTGTGTGTGTGTGTGTGTGTGTGTGTGTGTGTGTGTGTGTGTGTGTGTGTGTGTGTGTGTGTGTGTGTGTGTGTGTGTGTGTGTGTGTGTGTGTGTGTGTGTGTGTGTGTGTGTGTGTGTGTGTGTGTGTGTGTGTGTGTGTGTGCTGCTCCCTCAAGAGCTTGGTTTCCACTCCGATAAAACGACAGAGGAAACGCAACCCCCCAGCTCATTCCCATGCCCCCTGTAGTGCTCACGAGACGAGTTATGTAAACGAAACACAGTGGGTTTGTATCAATTAAACAAAGGGGGAACGAGTGCTACCGTAACCCCAAAACGCTGAGTGTCCCTCCTCATCCCCCTGAAATACCCTTTAGTCATAGTCTGACCTGATTTGCACAAGTGAAAATGTCTTTCTTCACATCTGGCTTCAAAGAGAGCTATAGCCCAAGGGACATTTGTTTTTTCTAGCACAAATAATAAGCAGAATCTGGCTTAGTCTGCTTTTAGTCTACAGCATCTTGATAGAATAAACAATGAAGACTATGAAATACTTGTTTCTCCTGTCAATCCCATAGAAATGAGAATAGTTGAAGGGTCTGAGCATCCAGCGTCAAATCATCATGTTCTGGCTGCAGAGCCACGACATACTCACAAATTACTTTTGCTACTTTGTCCTACAGCTTTTCCCAGAGAAGGAAAAACGTCTACCATGGCATGATGATTTGGAACTGGATTGATAACACAGGCCTTTTGTTTCCGTACTGTTTCCGTACTACTGATAGGATTAAGTAATTGAGTTTTACCATTAAGGTTCTTGCATCTAAAGAAATTGATCTATGATTGTGAATTTGGTGTGAAGAGAAAGTGAACTGACCACCATGCTGGCTAGAAGCAAAGCTAACATCCAGTTGTCAAAAATAAATAATAATTAAGCTACATTAAGCTACATGGATTAATCTGATTAATCCACTCCTTAATTTGATTAATCCACTTGTTTGTGTGGAAGCAGGAAATACCCGTCAACACTTCTTTCTGTCAGAAATTGTTTTGTGCCTTGGTCATATTAAGCAACGCAGTCTTGCAAAAGGAGACATAGCGGGCAGTGGTAAAGGAAAGAGGTGTCGAAGTGGAGGAGTACTGAGAATGGCCCACTGGTTAGTAGAAGTGCTTGGGTGTAGACTGTCTCATTCTTGCTCCAGAGCATCACCTCATAGCCCAGATCTTGATATACAGAAGAGGTTACTAGGATACTTGTTTCACTCTGTTCATTGTTATCCGTCTAGACCTGAAAAGACGTTTCAAGGAACGGTAGGTTCAGGTTACCTTAGTTCAACATCATGATGTTAGGATTTACTCAGTCAGGATGTTACTCCTTTTGACGTCTCGTCTCCTGCTGTTAGCAGAAGGAAAGAATTCCTCAGATCCTCCGGTCAAAACAATGGAAACAACCTGCCATGACTTATTCCTTGAGAGAATTTGGTTGTTTTCATTGGCCGTGCCCGAGCCCAGCCTCCCTACCTAATCGCTCGGGCCGAACAATGACGTTTGTTGTTTTCGACTAGCATTGATCTTTCTGTATTTTCTCAACCCATCACCAAATACCCCAAACTAATTCCCACCTGCACTCGGGCACCAAAACAAGCGCTCTCAAGCATTTTGAACCAAGATGAGCTGAATTCGACTCCCCTACGTCAGGCAGAACAAGAATAGCGGTAACTTAGCCTGTCTTTACATGGGTGTGTATTGCATTGATTATGGGGTTATTGAACAGCAATTTGACAATGAGCCACGGGGGCGGGGGGGCGGGGGGGTTGGGTTATTATCACACACAGACTGCCTCCATATTGCGACACTGTGGGCCTTATCGCTGGACGGCATGTGGCTGGGGTCACGACTGAGCAGTCATATAGAGCCAGGGTTTGTTGGCCGGTAGATATTTGCTCACTGCAGCTGTTCTCACACACGTACACACTGCTGTCAGACATACTGAAACACACACACACACACACTTTCTCTCCCTCTCTCACGCACGCACACACACACACACACACACACACGCACATCTAGATGCGGATTGATAAGCGCTTTCTAGCAGTTCAGTCAGTCACCGGGGCAAAAGTCAAAACTACTACAAACGCCGAGGAAAAACTGCCACCCACTCCTTTTAACTTCTCTCGCTCTCTCTCTCTCTCAATTTCCCCTTTTTTCCAACCTTCAGTGAATGGCCACTTAAAACAAGAAGAAAGTCTGTTTGTGGAAGGAAGAGAAAGTGTGTCATGGTGACCATTGCGCAAAATGCGGCTGTTGCTTTTTGTCCCCACGGACACACACACACACACACCTGTTGTCTGTGGTGAAATCCTAGCCTTTTGATGACCACCTGTGTGTACTACCCACACATGAAAGTCATTTGCAGATTGTGAATAGACCCTATCTGAAACGGGAACATGATTGAAGTAGATGGCACACAATGGTAGAAAGCACCTGGCTGCTGCGTGCCGCCTGGTTTCTGTTCACCAAAGCGGTTTCTCTAGCAACCGTTTGATTTCCCCCGTTTTGACCGTTGTCTCCGTTGTCTTCCCCCCCCCGTCTCCCACCAGACACGTCTTCTTCATGCACGTGAAGGAGGACCTGCACAGCGGTCACCTGCGCATGGGCTCGGAGCAGGCGGAGGAGCTGAGCGCGCTCCTGGCGCAGGCCGAGTTCGGCGACTACAACCAAAACACAGCCAAGTACTGGTACTCGGAGCTGTGCGGCGAGGAGCCCAGTCCTGCCACCATCAACAGGTACAGCAGCCTCTAAGGGACAAACGTCAGGCGTGGAAAAACTGAAGTATGAACACATGAACTGAAGACTTTTGTTTTTTTCCCCTCAGTGCAAGTCTGGGATAATTAACTGACTCGAGACCTCAGTGATTGAGACATAAGTGATTACATTGTTTGGGCAGTTTAAACAAGGTTAATAGAGTTAGTCCTTTTTACACATCGTACATGCAAGATAGACAGAACACACCCATCTGAGTTTCTTCAGAGGGTTCAAGGTTTGTCTTTCTCTTCTTTTTTTTCTTTTTTTCCTTCCCCTCTAGGTCAGTGTGACATTTTGTGCCATCTTCTACCAAACCTCACCTGTACTAAAGATAGCCGTGGTGTTTTATTAGCTGGTTTTAAACACAGCTACGCTGCTGATCGTGATCCGTTCTTGATAAGGTCGCAGGCTGTGTGTGGGCGGATCGGGGAATCTAATTGGATGACTATTATAAACCTATGATAATCTACACAGATGAGGTTTGAGTTACCGCAAGAATTATTTATCAGTCGTCGCCTAGCAGCAGAACAAATATGCCAACATTTAAATCCAGATTAGTGTATCAGGAGATTGTTTAGAGATCACATGTACTAGGACTGACCTTGGGTTGAATCCCAGCGTCTCCTCTCCTGTGTCTCTTAGTCTTTTAAAAGATAATTACATAATTGATCTGACCACTTGACACCTGGTAACCTTTCTTTTACGTCATCTTTTCAAAAGCTCTGCCCCCTCATTAGCTCTGGGAGAGGTTAGAGTCCACGCCAAGAACACATGGGGAAAAGTAAATATTGGGTTATGGCAATCTGCCAAGGAAGGCATTAAATGGTAGATGGTGTCCAAGCTGGACTGAAAGGTGCATTTTGATAAAAGACACTGGAAAATGCTTTCCACTGAGTAGTACAGTCAGTTTTTTATCTTATCTTGTGTATTGTTGTACACATTTGTTTTTTTCAGCCACAGTAAGTTTTTACCCAGTGTGACAGACGCACTGACATACACACAGACAGTGTCAGGCTGATTCACAGCTAACACA
Source organism: Hoplostethus mediterraneus (assembly GCA_034670385.1). Taxonomy (NCBI): domain Eukaryota; kingdom Metazoa; phylum Chordata; class Actinopteri; order Trachichthyiformes; family Trachichthyidae; genus Hoplostethus; species Hoplostethus mediterraneus. Next base: position 7,051,812 of record JAXDDW010000009.1, read on the forward strand.
CACTCGTCAGCCAACAGGAACAGCTGAGAAAACTCCAGATAGCATGTGGTTGCGGCCTCCTTTTGACAGAAGGACATCTCCCACTGTTTATCTTGAACGTTTATCTGCTTGACTCTGAAGCGAGCCTTTCTGGGCATCGGGTGAAAGTGAAAGGTTATGGTGTCACAGAACAAGGAACCCACTGTCTGGGGAATTGGTGTTGGTGTTAAACGGCACTTAGGCAGTATACGGCAACAGTCATCATGGAAACTAAGCTGAAAGATATTTGAGTGGCAGTCCTTTCCTAAATGAAGACTTTATATTACGTTAGAGAGTCATTAGAGATCCGCTATTGAAGAGTCAAAGCCTGGATGTGTGTCTCATAGCGTGCATTGTTTATCACGTTGGCTGGTAAAATGACTGGGTTGGATTTGGTCTCTGGGTTGGATGCATGCTGATAGTTCGCTGCATGTTTATCAAAACCCAGATAAATAACTTCCTGTTCTGTCTCGTGCAGCCTGAGGAAACCGGGCTAATGTTGAGGAGTTAGACGGGCCCGTTGAGCGGTTCAACCAACTCGGATTATTAGAAATGATTTGACGCTTTAGATAAACCCAAGTTTGGAACGGGCTTGCAGTTGCATCATCCAATATATATATCATGCGTCAGAAAGCAGACTTCAACTCGGGGATTCAGTTGAGGCCGAGTAGGAGAGAGTGGGACGGGATGAAAGGAGGATCTGAGATAAGAGAGGGGGAACGAGTGGAATGGAGAAGGAATGACGGGAGAAAGAAGTTGAGGAGCGAACCAGCGGGGCAACGGGGGGGGGGGGCAGCGCTAGCTTTGGGAGGCAGGCCAAGCCAAACCACTCCAGTGTTTGTTCTGGGTCGGGAGGCCAGAGCCATCCGCTTTGTTTACCCGGGCTACTCTCTGGCATCGTCATCACATACTCGGTACACGCTGATGCTGATGAACCCAATCAAGCTAATATGGACATAAAACAGCCTTGTTGGTGAAGATACATTATAATAGGGCCCTGATACCACTTCCTTGTTTTTCATTGAGACAGATGCTTCTGGTGAGTTAACGTGCTAATAACAGTGTTTGCTTTTGTTGGTTTAAAAAAACAAAAGGATACTGGTGCTGATGGATGAGGTCTGTGATGTATGAAATTCAAACTGAGCCAATCATTGAATGAGAGCCTCTGTAGAGCCACTCATGAGTTTTAATTACAGCTTGATTGTTGCTGTTGGGCTATCAAAAGGCACCACATCACTCAGTCATATTGAAGTGGTTAGAAAATGGAGAATTGATTGTGGCTAGTTTGTACTCTCTGACAAATATGTGTGGAGAAACGTGACTTCATTGACTTAATTGAGTTGTACTTGCTGGAGAGCTGCTGTTAATCTGGCTTTGATACTCAGACGGTTCAGATTGACGCACCAGCTCTGTTCAGACCAGCACAGTGACGTGGCAGCAGCTCACAATTACTAAAGTATTTGATTGCCTGAGTTTTTTGTTTATTTTTTTGTCTGGTTTCTTTATTTTAAGTATCACATTATGGGAAGAACAGATGATCTCTGTTGGGATTTGAGGTGTTGACAGAGCAGCAAGTGAAAACACCAAATCTGCCTCATAACTACACCTGCCTGTCTGTCCCATCACCGCTGTTGGGAATTCATTCAGGCATTACTGATGTGTCTCTATTTCCTGCTGCCTTTTTTTGTAGTTGACCCATTTGTTTGCGGTGCACATGGCTCAGACCTCTTTCCCTCAAATGCTGCGGCTCTTAAATTAGACCTTATCATAACCCATCTGCCAAACCTCCTATGTTAATAAACCCCCTCCACGTGTTGCAGTTGGCCAGCGGGCACTGCTGTTCGTTACCTCACCTACAGTCACGTTGGTGTGTGTGTGTGTGTGTGTGTGTGAGCACAGATGTGGATCCAACAGACGCTTTTCTCCCCTTTCTGTTCTATGAATTACAAACAACAATCTCCCTGCTGTGGAGTCGTATGGTATATAAATCCCATCATGCACCTCTCTGCAGTGGCCAAAGGGAGCATCCAGCTCTGCTGCCTTGGCATTGATCTTATAACTGGAGTTGTCAGAAGAGTAGTGATTTAACATCAGGGCTTTAGGTCTGAGGGCATGCTCAAGCTTGACGGATACACCGCCAAAATGTTGAGTGGTGTTGCGCTCAGCTTGTTTATATATAAGCCTGTATCAGTGGCTGTTCCTGTGTGTGATGATGAACCATTAAGCTTATGTTATGTGTTCATACGGCTTATGCCATACAGTTTCCAAACCTGGCAAGAGAACTCACTCAACTAAAAACAACCGTCTTTCTCTTGTCCCTCTTCTCCCCCTTGGTCCTCTTGCAGCATCGTCTCCAGACACAAGGCCCTGGAGGGTTTGAGCCAGGGCTCTGTGGAGTACCAGGCCCTGCAGCTCATTTCCTCTCTGGAGCACTACGGCGTGGAGTGGCACTGGGCCCGCGACGCCGACGGCCAGCGGCTGGCTATAGGGGTGGGCCCCGAGGGCATCGCGATCTGCAAGGAGGACTTCAGCTTAGTCAACAGGTACGGGCACATCCTACATCGCTGCTGTGGATACATCGACTACAAACGGTCTGCATGTTCTTGTGAGAAAGCAACTTTGACAAGATGCACTTTATAATGTCTTCTTTCTCTTCTCTCCTCGTCTCAGAATAAGCTATCCCATCATCCAGATCGCCACCCAGTCGGGGAAGAGCGTGTACCTGACGGTGACCAAGGACACCAGTGACAGCGTGGTGCTTTTGTTCAAGCTGATCAGTAACCGGGCAGCCAGCGGCCTGTACCGGGCCATCACCGAGACCCACGCCTTCTACAGGTGAGGAGGTCCACCGTGGCTGACCTCATGTTTAAGCCCAGTTCAGTCGCCCGCTTCTGAAGCTACAGAGTTTTTGGCCTTTAGCATGCCGGTCACCTTTCACGGTCCCGTTTGAAAAACGGTTGCAGAGCACATACAAAGAAGGTTAATGCCGACCTCAAACCTTAAATAAGCAGATGGGAGCACATCCTATGAGTCATGTTTGCTCCTTTTTATATTTCTAATTCAGCCTCACAACTCGGTGCCACTTCACCAGAAAGCAAGCCATCGTAGCGTGTCGTGATAACGCCCTGAGCAACTAATTGTTGGCTCTCTTTCAGTAAAGCAGATATAGAGTGAGCGGGAAAACCTGACCTGAAATGTGTTTTCTAAAATGGGTTCTGCTCTGTTTGGCACAGAGTGCTCTCTGAATATGCATCCTCCTGACCGTACTGGTACTCATTGACCGAGCGTGCTTCAGCTGCTTTTCAGCCCTGCCAGGGTACAAACACATGCACCGTGACAGAAACACAACCACCTAGAACTGCCCCGTGTCCTTGGCCTGAAGTCATATTGATGAAAGTGTGGATTGCACAGGACAGTCTTGTAAAAAAAAAAGGATTATTTTCCATATGCCTGCGGAAAAGTGCACTTGTCTGCACTTTGCAGCGAGCAGGGACAATCCAAATGGCTGAGCTATGAAATTGTTCTCAGCCGGTCACAATGGCCACAAAGGTACAAAAGACCCTCTTCTTTTGTTTCAGGGGTTTTGGCCCCGAGTCTGCAGATTTTTTGCAGTCATGTCTTCATCCTGCTTGCTCAGATGCAAGTATACAGTACTGCCCAAAGGGTATTAAATGAGCACAAACAAACCCTCCTCAAAGTGCAAGAGGAGGTTATTGCACTGAAAGCAGAGAATAGAAATTCACATAGCTATTTATTTTATGAGCCCGTCGTCACCGTGATGTGTGACACGTCTCAGCTCCGATCGTGTCGACATCAGTAATCATGTCTTCCCGTCTCCGTCTCCGTCCCTCCTCAGGTGTGACACCGTGACCAACGCGGTGATGATGCAGTACAGCCGCGACTTCAAGGGCCACCTGGCCTCGCTCTTCCTCAACGAGAACATCAACCTGGGCAAGAAGTACGTCTTCGACATCCGGCGCACCTCCAAGGAGGTGTACGACCACGCCCGCCGCGCCCTCTACAACGCCGGCGCCGTGGACCTGGTGGCTCACTCCCCGCCGCCGCCGCCGCCACTGCCGTCATCGCGCTCCCCGAGCCGGGACGACCGGCGGGACGAGGGGCCGGACTGCGGCAGCTGCCAGGAGAGCCGGGCGCTGCAGGAGAGGCTGCAGAAGCTGAGGGAGGCGCTGCTGTGCGTGCTGTGCTGCGAGGAGGAGATCGACGCCGCGTTCTGCCCCTGCGGCCACATGGTGTGCTGCCAGACCTGCGCCAGTCAGCTGCAGGTGAGACGGGACGGGAGGGTGGCGTGTCTCTCTATTACTCTTAATGTACATACAGGATGCAGGCAAACACAGTGGGGTGGTTTTTGTGTTTGGGTTTAGTGCCCATGCTAACAGGAAGTGGACGAACCTTTTAGTGGATTACCGCAGTGGAGCGACCGCCGACACCGACATGTCATCACTAACTTAAAAGCGGTACTTTTTAGAAGTAAATTGGCTTAGACGAGAGGACACGAGCACAGAAATGAAGCCAAGAATTGTGTTAGTGTTGTCCTTGATGTAAGGCACCTCGATCCACCTTGTACCTAAAGCTCTTACCTTCGACGTTACTCAGTTAAGCAGGTCTGATTTCTCATCCTATAAACATCCAAGGATTTGCTTTCACTCTCTGCTAACGTGATTAATCAGCTAAATGTTGTTCAACTTTATGACGGCAGATGGTGTGTGTGTGCGTGTGCGTGTGCGTGTGCGTGTGCGTGTGCGTGCGCGTGCGCGTGCATTTGTGTGAGAGATTAAAGCAGCCAGGCAAGTCTCCCTTCCATTGAATGAACGAGGAAGTGTGACATGGCTACAGTAATGCATGTGTCAACTACTAGAGTAGAAACTGAGACGAAGGATTCACCGCTTTCAACATGAAGGGGGAATTTGTGACGTCATGTAGTAGTAGTGCACATTCCACCTGCCTCTCTCTGGAAGACGGCCTCTTCCCTTACATCAGCTTGGCCTCTTCTTCCCAGAAGACATTTGTCTCGCTTTTCTTCAATCCCAACGTTGATATTTGTCAGATGACCTCACCGATGTCTATTAATTGTCTAAATGGTAGCCACCACTCCTCTACCAGCCATAGCTCAATATCCTACCTGACATATTCTCCTAGCTAGCACCTCCCAGCCTCTTCATGTAACATGCTTAAGAGCTGGCTAGTGGCTACACGTGGACTCATGTGTTGAGCAGAGGCTTGGAGAGGAGAGTAGTTCAGTCAGTTGTGAGGCCACAGGACTCATTTATTACACAAGAGCACAAGATCTCATTTAAGACGATGGATTTGGGTCTTCAAGCTTTGTGTTCTGGTCATTGTTAATGACTTGGGATTTGACCGTGGCGAGTTTGAGACGTGATCTGGGTGGTGAGGTCATATTTTCTCAGTGTTGGTGATTACATGAATCATTCCCCAAGAGACTCTGACCTGGTCCCACCCCACCAACAGTGTACTCTCCAGCCCTCTCCGCCTGCTCACTAAAAATAAACATGTACTTGGTGCGCTGCCCACTCACCTTTTTTTTCACCGGTCACTGAATATCTTCTTTATCTTTTTCTTCCTCCCTCCAGTCGTGTCCTGTGTGTCGGTCGGAGGTGGAGCACGTGCAGCACGTCTACCTGCCGACCTGCACCAGCCTGCTGAACCTGACGCTGACCGACAACCACCACCGGCACCACCACCACCGCGGCGGCAGCAGCCCCGCGCCCATCCACAGGGGCATGGACTCTCCTCACACCTGCTCCACCGCCGAGTACGACCACAAGATCTACCACACATAAAGACGGCTCCCCCCCCCCCCCCAAACAAAAACTCCCACCAGAACTCCAGTATGAAACGCTTGAAGCAAAACCAGCCAGATCAATGTTTCACCGCCGTGTTCAGCCTCCATGAACTACCGAACCTGAACGGAAAAGCATCCACCAAGGTTGATGCACCGACACCACTCCCTCAACCAGTGTCTGTTTTGGTTGGTTTGGTCCCTCGACCGTCACGATGTTGTTTTTCATTTTAAATCACTGAAGATTTTCTGCCACAACATTATTTTACATTAGCCTCGTTGTATTTCTAAATTAAATTATTGCATCAGTTGACCTGATACACGATAGAAACGCTATTTCTTTTGTTTTTTTGCTTAGATTTTTTTTTTATTTTAGTTGTTTTTCTCTTTGCTCCATATCGGGCTCCCAGCCTCACACAACATGTACTCTATAAGGAAATTCTGTGTTTTAGGAGAATGGCTAGTCACTGTACATAACGGATGGAGTCAGTTAATCATCACTTTTAAAGTTTCACAGCATTTTAAAGCTCGTCTTTGATTTGAGGACTTTAGTTTTATGATATAACAGAGTGAAATGCATCATTATTTTTTTTTTGTGTGCTTGTATTTGTATGTTTTGTGTGTTTTCCAAGCCAATGAGGAGGTCTCTAGAGGCCAAGATGCTCTGCTCTGGGTGCAGCGCTGCATACTGAGCAAGACACAGGAGGCGATAAGGCCACCGTTGTCCCATTCATGTGTAGATGGATGAGTGGACGGGGGGGTCCCACGCGTCCCACAAACTTCTGTAAACCCACCAGAACTCCACAGACCGCGGAAGAGAAACGTGTGTCCGACACAGCCTCCGCCCACCCTTACCTCGAGACGGGTCTTGAAGATTAACTGCCACTTTCCAAAACAACAAGCCCGATTTCAGACTGCTGCACCTCTACTCCACATTCTCCACACCCACAGAAACCTGGAAATTAGATGGCACAAATATCTCTTTCTTGTTCTAGCAGACACGTGACCAAGAGGTAATCTACTGAAATCCTTGCTTTCTTATTTTTTTTAAAGATAAATGTGTGTAATTGCCCGGTGGCAGTTGCTCCCTCTGAAAAACCTCAGTTAAAATGTCTCCTCTGGGCTCGACTAGTGAGCTCCCTCTGGTTATTTTTAAAAGGGTACTAGGAGATTTGTCTGTGCAATACTAGCTTGCTTTTTGAAAAGCGTTCTCAAGTTTTATTTTATTTGGAAGAATAGAAACAAATAGAAAAATTATGTACATCGTCACTTTACCAAGGAAGTTTTTTCCAAGAGTCCGTAGGGGTTTGGCCTTAATGTAGCAGCAGCACCGTGTATATTGATCTATATTCTTTGCACAGACTATTTTTTTGTTCTGGTAAGAAGAGGACGAATGTTCTTTTTCAGAAGTGCTGACTTGGTTCAGCTCAGTCATTGCAGGGGAACGACGTATATTATTTTTCCACATGTAGGGGTTTGTTTCTGTTTTCTGAAGCAAAAGCCACTATGCTCTGTAAAATGCAGAAATAACTCTTAGGATGAAATCATTTTTTATATATATATATTATGCTTTGAACAACAGAGAAGTATTAATAAAGTTTGTTTTTAAAAAACAAAACTGACTGCCTGTGGGACTTTCCTGTTTGATCACAACGTTGACTGTGTTGATTCTGGATGCGTTTGTGTTTTGAAAGCTGAGACAGACACACAGATAAGACTTGCTTATTCAGAACACTACAAGTTGAACACCAGTGACGTTGCCAGGAAATGAACGAGTTTCACAACCATCCTAGAGGTTTATGTTGGATTAGTCATTGAAATGATTTGATTTATTTGTGTGTACTCCTACTGCGTGCTGTTTTTCACTAGGTACTCAGTAGGAGCTTTCAGACACCACTACTGGGCTGACAGGAACCATTTCTCCTGGTCCCACTTTCACCGTTGGAACGCTCAGAGGTTACAGATAAGAGACAGGAAGGGCAAATAGGTTTGCTTGTGACCGTTTTAATGCGAGGGGAACAAATACCTGGCATGCTTTTAGTCCTGGCTAATGTCCTTTTCTTGTCGTGGCCCGGTTGAATTGTGCACCGACTGGTCAACGCGTCATCTCTGTCATTGGCGGAGTGCAAAGAGGGTTGAGAACAGCACCGGTATAAAGAGGCTTTTTGTATTGATGAGAAATGACAAGCTCCACTGGACTGTGATTATAAAGTTTGGGAATGGGAGCGAGGCTCAGACAGCTATTGATTAGGATTGTCAACAGCACTCTCTTTATCCGTCTGTCTGTCAGTCTCTCCCTTCTTGAGGAGAGTGGTTGTTCGCTCCCCCCTCCCCCCTCCCCCCACCCTTATCTCTTTACTCCCCGTCAGACGTCGGTGCCATTAAATGAACTCCAAGGACACCGATGGCTGCGGCAGCCGAGATGTCTGGGGGAGAGTGGTGTGTGTGTGTGTGTGTGTGTGTGTGTGTGTGTGTGCGCGCGCGTGCGCGTGCACGGCATGGCTGATTGACACGCCAATCAGCCATGCCGCTCACCAAATCGCTCCTCTTTATTGGAGGAACTTCCACAAGCCCCGTCACAACCAATGAACCAATCAAATCCCCGTTGTGATCGGTACCACAACTCATTGGATTGCTGTTCGATTACTGTACCTGCAAAACCTCCAGATTCTGTTTGAGCGTCATCATCTCCAGCTATGACTAACCCTTATTTCAGGATCAGCAATCATCTGGCTTCAATTGTCTGTGGCCTGATTACTTTAATTTTTTCTGTAACCCATCAAAGTTGATTTTTTTTTTTGTGACGAGAACACTAATTCCATTGTCATCTGTTATTCCCCATTTAATCAGTTACTCGTGTTTCCAAGGCACTTGCAGATATAATCATCCATCCGTTCTGTAGCCGCTTATCCAGGTCAGGGTCGCCGTGGCAACAGGGCAAGCAGAGCAGCCCAGATGTCTCTTTTTTTCCCCCTTACAGATATAACAGCCAGCTGATTAGCTAGAACCAACTTGATATATTTTATATACATTTGATATATAAAGCCGTTTCACATCTCTATGGTACAACTGTGTGATATGTGTCATGAGGTGCAACAGGGTTTTTATTGGACCTGACAGAACTTGTTTATGTGAAACCTCAAAGGTTAAAAAAAGGAAAATGAGAAGTAGCACATTAAGCCACCTGACTCAAAAGGTTAAACCTTAACCTTAAGATGAAACGGGAATCGGCTGCAACTGGGACAGAGCGGTGAAACATGGCCGTCGGAGTAGATCAGTAGCCGGCTAGTTCTCTCTGTCTTTTGTTTGGGTTGTTTGCCTCCAGCCCCCGCCAGGCAGAAGAAGCCACTGACACAGATTCACATGCACTGTGGCCAAAAAACAAGACCAAATTAGTCATGTAGTGCTTTCTGCTCTGTTGCCTAGCCCAAACCCAAAGCCTTGTGGTGAAACACAAACAGGAAAACCATTATTCCTGTCAGAAAAAAGCAGACAAGCCTATTGTACTGTGATACACAGGTAAAGAGAGCAGTGATGAAATACAGAAAGATTGCAGTCGAAAGAATCACACGGTAATCTGTATCTCAAACCACATAGTCACATTAATCTCTTGCGTAATTCCCACCAAAATAAGGGTTTTGCACCGGGTAGCGGCACGAAGCACCCTGAGAACCTGCTGCTTAGTGACTTTGTTGTACACATGTGAGACTAGTTCATGTTCTACTGGACTTTTAATAAAATGAGTAATAAGGCAGCTGAGAGAGTAGTGGGAGAGACACAGGAGGGCAATTCAGCTGATCCCAGGATGTAAAAACATCCTGTAAAAACTTGGGACCTTCTTCAAAAAGATCGACTGAATCCACGAGGGTTGAGGAACAGACTTTACAATGAGGTCTTGGGGTCTGGTGTCCAATTCTATTAGGTTTCTGAGTTCATTGAACAGTCTACTGCCAACAAGCTGCACAGGGTAGTATTACACCTGGAGAGGAGAGGAGCGCTCCAGAGGTAAACAAGTCTTTTACGTTCCTCCTCGTGTCAACGCATGACTTTGAAGACTTTCTAGCTAACCCAGAATGAACTTTGCCCCAGTTTTCTGGACTGTTTGCGAGGATCGTATTATTATTTTAATACTTGTATTTCTGCGTGACTAAATGGAGTCCGTAAAGAAGGCCAAGGCGTATCGGCCTGCCGAAAAGGGGGAAGTGCAGCACATTTAGCTCGAGGTGGTTACAGAAGCAGCGGCTCATGGATGTGGAATCTAGTTTGGCTTCCTCTCTTAAACAGTTGAAAACAACCTGAGAGCATATTCCCTCAAGAAACTGATTAGTTAGGGTAAACAAATGGAATACCTGAGTTCTTATCAATTCAACTCCTGCCAGGAGAGGAAAACATGAAAGATCCTCACTAATTAAACCCTCCTGCCGTGTGGTTTTCACATCTGCTCTGCCAAATGACACACACACTGCCAGAGATGGGTAAACTCCTCTGAATGCCTCCGAGACATGTTTTCGACGGCCCGAACAGACCACGCCTCTCGATGACATCATCAGCCAGTAACAGAGCGCTGTGTGAGACAGTCCAGTGTGTGTGTGTGTGTGTGTGTGTGTGTGTGTGTGTGTGCCTGCCTCTATGTTCTCTCCGAAGTTATAGAGCAGGGGGGAAAATCCTGTCCTGGTACACAATGTTCTCGCCTCGCTTATACCGGTCTCCTGTCTCCTGCTAGCGTTGACGAGACTTCACAGGGCTTCGCCACATTTTAGTTTAGTTGATTAGATCATTTTTTAAGATGTTAAAAAGTTGCACGCGCTTCGAAGTCATCGAGGATAACACAGAAGGCCAAATACATACTTCTAGACAAGTCTTTCTTTAGTAGGATTCAACATCGGTATCCGGCAACGTGGTTCGTTCCCAATGTGGCGGGCGGTTGAAAATAACTAGCATCAACTAAATACTGTGATGAAGTGTAATGTACTCAGTAGCCCTCGTATGAAGACACATGCAGCAGCCAGCTGTTATCACACAGCTTGTAAACAGCTGCTTTTATATAGCGCTTTTACAATATATGCACTCATTCACCCCGTCACACACACACACACCGATGGCAGTGAGCCACCATGCAAAGTGCTGACCTGGGTTCAGCGTCTTGCCCGAGGACGCTTTGACATCGGGGGAAATCGAACCGCCAACCTCGTGATCAGTGGACTAAACCTATCCTGCTCTACCGCTGAGCCCCAGCCGCCCCAGCTTGTGTAACCTGAAACACTGGCAGCTTCTCATACATGTATACACGGTTTTATACGTACAGTCAAACCTGCGTGTACATCCAACAAATGCTGCTTGCACTTTCACCTACTTACCACCTGGGCCCTGTGTAATCGCCGCCCTCACCTTCCCAGTCGTATGCACACACACACACGCACACAGACACACACTGGACACGTAAGACTCCAGCTGCAGCGAGCTGACATGTAGAGACACCGTGTCATAGACCAGCTGTCCTTTTCTTATCAGTTTTATGGCCGTAAGAGGTATGGCTTAACCGTATTCAGCAGCTTCTTATCAATGCAGGCTAGTGTAACGTACAAAGTAGCACTAGAGGTGAAAGTGCAACGGGTGCATGTGAGCGCTGTGACCGTTTCACGTCGTAGCACTTCATTATTTCATCCGTTTCATCAGTACAGCGGTTTTTAATCCAAACAATTCAAATTCAGTTCAGTCCATTCACGACAAATTCAATGAAACTCACTGATTCACACATTCACTTCCCATTGAATCAACTCAGAACACATAGTTGGAGCAGAAGTTGACTGATAGAGCAGCTCTGGCCACTTTTACAATACTGGAAATGATTTATGGCAAATTGTCACAATTTTTCATACTTTCAACCATAACTGATTCCTGCATGGACCGACTACAAAGAAACCCTGGTTTCTTGCCGTAAGGGCGGTGACAAATACGACACCATTACTAATGAAGTATGATTAGTGATGGTGCTCTGGGATCTGCTTCAGCATTATTGCTTCAATCACTAAGGAACATCTTGTTGGCAGGAGAAGTGTCTCACTGTTTCGAAGGTGTTTTCTTCAACTGTACTGACATCTACTGGTCTCACTGGGTACTGACATTCTTCTGTATCTTTTACTGGGATAGAAAACAAACTGGTTCCATTGCAGAGACACCCATGCATTTAGCTCTACTTTGTGAGGGTCCTTCTTTACAAGTTAGTGCAAATGGCATTTATTGTATTATCATTATGAATCATGTTAAACCAGAGACAATATCAGCTTTCACATACAGTATTAACCGCAAAATGCATAATGCCAAAAAGGCATTTCTTTCACAATAAAACTCCTCTGGTTAGTTAGTGTAAGAACACAGTGACTCAAAGCTAATCACATACTTTGATTACACACATTGATTGCTATAGGAAATGCTTACACTGCTAAGGCTTTGTGTGTACAATACAAGACATTAGGGCAGGTTAGGTACTAAAGATACTAAAGTTTGATCTCTCTGGCAAGGAAAAACTACTTTTCATGAACAAACTCCTAAAAGTCATGATCAAAGACTAAATATTATAATATATATAAAATCATTTTCTCTGTTTTTCTCTGTCATTTTTTCTGTTTCATGTCTGTTGTCAGCACATACAGTGGCAAATAAAAAGGGGGCAGATTTGCATTTAGGTCCAATTAGAAATCCTTGTTTTAATGAAATAATACATTTAAAGGTATACTGGACATGAATACAGTAAGGAGTCTTTTACACAAATGAAGGGGTGAGCTGTTGCATCACAGGGTTAAACTCAGTGAGAAGAACAGACTGAACTAGTATGATGTTTCTTCTTGTTTTACTTGACATTAGACGAAGATGAACAAAAGACAGATCAACCGATGCATCAATAACTGAAAGGAGACACAGTAGATAAAGGGCATATAAACACATGTAAACAACAACAACAAAGGTTATGCTGCTGACTGCACATCCTCCAGCATGACTCATTCATGACGTCTCCATTTTGTTTGTTTTGTTTTTGTTCGTCACTTTGATATGAAACTGGCTCTGTTGCTCCTTTAATCTCTCCCTCTGTAGCCGCATACCTCTCTCTCTCTCTCTCTCTCTCTCTCTCTCTCTCTCCCTCTCTCTATGTCTCTCTCCCTCTCTCCTCTCATCTGTACACCAATTGCTTAGGGAGTAATGCTCCAACTGGACAGCAGGTGTGCTCTTTAGCACTGCACCACACAATCCACTGCAGTGTGTGTGTGTGTGTGTGTGTGTGTGTGTGTGTGTGTGTGTGTGTGTGTGTGTGTGTGTGTGTGTGTGTGTGTGTGTGTGTGTGTGTGTGTGTGTGTACATGCGTCAGCTGCTGGGACAGCCTGCTAGCTTGGCCACTGCTGCTGCTGCCACTCTGCTGAAGGAGAGGGAGGAGAGGAGAGGGGGAGAGAGAGAGAGAACGCCAAAGGAGCGGAGGGAGAAAGAGGGAGAGAGAGGGAGAGAGAGGGAGAGAGAGAGAGAGAGGGAGTCCAGGCCCAAATAAAGCCATGGGGGCCGGGGCTGGGCTGGGCCCCCCTTTGCTATAAATACGCTGGCCGCCTGGAGGTTCGGGTTTGGTGGCTGGGGCTTGGGACCGGTGACCACCACTGCTGCAGCCTTCTTCAAGGGAGTCTCCGCCGCCTACTCATCATCATCATCGTTTTCCTCCTGGCCGGCACCCTTCTGGAGATCCAAGATGCCCCGGGTGGACTCGGACCTCAAGCTGGACTTTAAAGATGTCCTCTTCAGACCCAAGAGGAGCAGCCTTAAGAGCCGCTCGGAGGTAGGTGCACCATGCCGTAAACCTTGGATTACGCAATCAGAGGGCAGGCAACCACCAGCCCAGGATACTTCTCAAAAGGAGTGTCTATGTGTCTGCTGTGGGTGACGCAACAGATGTACGTTAAATATTATATATGGAGGCTGGGTGGTGGGGGTTACGGGGCCCTCTTGACTAACCCATATCAGGATGATTTTATATAATTCATTGTCCATTTATGTTTATACATCTGCATCAAGGATAGCTCAAGGAAACTGGACAGAGTGTGATTCACCTATTTGTCTGTCTTGCTTGCCTGTGAGGTCGAGGTGTGTTCTACATGTGCACCACGCCGAGCAAAAAAAAAAAGGAAGACTGAATGAGTGCGGAAGAGTGGGATGACCTTCTTAAAGGTTATGGAAAACAAGATTACCACTGTTGTCGCTTGGAGCCTGAGCCAGAAGATAGCCAAAGGACGAGTCTGTCTCCTAACAGGAAAAAGAAGAAGGAGGGGACGCAAAAGGTTTTGAAAGATCCCCTCAATCATTTTTTAAGTAGGTAAAACGCCACCGCGTCTCCCTGGGAGAACAACCGCCCTGCCCTCATTGTTATTTTTTGCGTATAAGTTCCTTAAATTAGCTAAGTGTCACTAGCGCAGGGGAAGATAATGATCCTGGTCAGGTGGCGCTATAGACGTGGGGTGGGAGTGGGAGTGGGAGTGGGAGGGGGGCGGCGGCTGTTTGCGAGACAGCGAGTGACATGAGATACAGCAGGCTTCTCAGTAAACCTGTTTAAAAATAGGACTGTGTGTGTGTGTGTCAACAAGAGCACATTCCATACCGCTGGGATGTCGGGGTAGCAGACAAAGAAAGGCCAACGTTACAGCACAGTGAAGGGTATTACGTGCAGTTGCGTGTGACATGGGACGAAGCATATCTCAGCTATTTGTTCATTCATGGTGCGGGGTAGTGATGGTGTGTGTGTGTGTAGTAAATAGGAAGTGTCTGAAACAAGGACATTTAAAGGCCACAACAATTCTACATTTTAAATCGATTTTGTTAAACATCAGCATCAACTTTCCTCCTTTCCTGCAGCCTAAAGCAATCACTGGTTGCATTTGATACGTCTACAATCTACACGAGACAACTTCCATGCTGCACGCCATTTATACCGCAGCCAAATCTAATAGCCCGCGCACTCCACAAGCGTTCATCTGTTGCATTGTGCAGCTCTTGCTTGAATTTGCTGCTGCATCTACCAGCTGCCAAAACTCACCAGACATCTGCAAGGTCGTTACGAGAAGGAGGAGATATTAACATCATGGAAGAACGACCTGGATGAGGATTTCCAAAGATCCAGGCATTGTGGGTAAATTATTACGTAATATTAAAAGTATTATTCCTACTGTCTCTCAATAGTGAGAGACCGCTTGGTGTGCTGGGCAGATGACAGACAGATAGTAGTTACACGACCCCCACTGAGCAGGAACATCTGTCTTCAAACTGAATGATACCATGTTCCTCTGATCTGTGCAACCACCGCACCAGGAGAGTCAACCACAGCACATGTGTGTCATTTTAGACAGATGTTTTGCTGGTACACAGAATCTACCCCTTAAAAAGAGGATTCATTGGTGTATATTTCATAGATTTGCAGGTAGTGAAGGATAAACTGGAACGTTAAGAAAATAATAAATATATATAAATAAATGTTGTGCCTTTGACCAAATCAAGCAAGACAAAAATTTATTTTGCCAAAATCAAAGGGTTACATTTTTTCTCCAAATTGCCAAAACAAATTCACATCTGAAGAACGCTGTAGATAAAACTATGTGTATTTATTTATAACATAAGTTATCATACAATGGATAGCAATACGTCAAAGAGTGTTTTGAGAATCCATATATTACAGCCAGCCATGATGGTGACTGGATGGTGAAATCCTGCTGAGTCAGTGTGCTGTACTGAAAGGAGAGGCCTGTATTGATTTGCTGCAGCACGAAAATGGATACGCAAGACTGGACGCTCCTCCCTCGCTTGTTCTCGTCCGTGCTGCGCTCCCTCCATACCCGTTTCTCCCTGCATTATGAGTTATCGCCTCATTTTTCGCTGTGGCACCAAAAAACCCACTTCACTTTATGGAACGCTTTGCATTATTAACCTATTTAAACACCCAAAGATGCAACGTCAGTATAGGGAAGGAGTCTCAGAGCTGCTGCAATGGTAGCACTCTCCGTTATAACCTCCTTTACAACAGCCTTTACCTCTATATGTGTTTCCAGTTGGGCATAATAATCCGATCTGAGTTCTCTGAAAATACCACTCATATGATCTCTATTGACTTTCAGTGCAATTTGCATTCTAACATGTTGCTGTAAAACCTCCTCGTGCTCATCAGCCAGTCCAGTTGTCACGTGAACGTTGAGTTGCTTCTCCCTCTGGAGGTTCGAGTCAGCAGATCATTTCCGAGTGTTAAATCACAGGCGGCGCAGTGTGAATGAGACACTGAGCCTATCGCGTTACAGGTCACAGCACCGGCTCGATTGCTATCGGCTCTAAATGATTCAGTGCATCAGACACTGCAGAACATGAGCCACTTTAGCTGCTCACATTTCTGAGAGAATCTCCGCAGCCGTCCAGTCAAGTGAAGGGCAAAACAATTCATCAGTGTATTTACAAGGTTTCCTGACTGTAAAACACATCTTGTATCTTGTGTCTTGTGAATGTCTTGTATCGTTCAAGTTCATGATACAACAACACTGTGTATCCTTTAATTTTAATGAAGCGAGTGAACGTTGATCAGGGTTTGATCAACCAGGACCAAAAGCTCTCTGGGTGCACGGGGAGGAGATCTGGTATTTATGATGACAGTAAAAACACTGTTGTAGGAAATGCTTGTTTTCACTTTCACTTGTACTTCAACTTTTACAATTTTCCTCTAATCTATTAAACATATCTCCTATGAAAAATGTGGTGCTGTAAATCATTTTCAGACATCAGCAGCGTCACTAGCTAGCCTCGTAGCACACACATCCCATCTACCTATTTGTATTATTGTTACATGTGCCTCCTGTGTAACAGTTTACTGTGGAGGGTTAAATGTGACAATATTAAATAAATAAATCATTAAATAAATCATTAAATAAAAGGGGAAATATATGAACAATTAATTAATTAAAATGGGGAATATAATATATTTAATTGTTCATTTCCACATTTATTTAATTATTTCCATATTTAATTATTTATTTATTTAATATTGTCGCATTTAACCCTCCATTGTTTACAACCATGCTTGACATGGATTACAGTCGATATGTGCACATTTTCAAATGTTTCAAAGTTGTATTTATGTAACAACACTAGCTAGCTAGCTGTGTGTTGTTTGTGAGGTTTGCTGCAGTAAATGAAACATGAACTGAAGCTCACATTTTACTCCCTCCCTGCTACCGGCCCAGCAAAATATGTCTTCAAATACCTCACAATAATCTACTCAATGGAAAATTCAACCTTATGAACTCGTGCACAGATTCAGAGCGTCTCCGTCTTGTCCTCAAACATTTGTTGTTCTTGAAATGGACGCTCCCAGAATAACTCGTGTCTCGTGTCCCTTTCAGGTTGACCTCCAGAGGACCTTCACATTCCGCAACTCCAAACAGACCTACACCGGCATCCCCATCATCGCCGCCAACATGGACACCACGGGAACCTTTGAGATGGCGCAAGTCCTCAGCAAAGTGAGTTGACAGGTTGGAGAGGAATGAAAGAGATACAGCAGTACGTGTGATTTCTGGTGTTCTGATTGGCCGCTTGACCTGACTCCTAGTGGGAATGTTTGAAACAAAAAGAGAGGGGAATGCGTGTTGATTGAGCATGAATCAGCATGGGAAGAAAGATCAAATATCAATAGACAAAATGAGAATGTCCCTTCAGCTTCTGACGTTTTGATGGACCAATAATATCTACACTTCCAGTGACAGTAAATAAATACCTGATTGCCATGTCACTGTATCCCTCTTTCCCTCTTTCTCTCTGTCTAGCACACCCTCTTCACAGCCATTCATAAGCACTACTCTTTAGACGACTGGAAAAACTTTGCTGCTAGTCACCCAGAATGCTTAGAGGTAAGACCGCCACCGTGTGCTACCCTTACATGTCTGCCAGGTGTCCTCTCTGTGGATTGGTAGCATAAAAACGGCTAAAAGGACACCACCAGAGTTTGCACGTTTTCTTGCTCTTTTTGGGCAGCGTCTCCAATAAATAATAAAGTCACAATTTCAGAAAGGTGAATGAAGTGAATCATACGTAGGCTACAGGGTTAAAAGGCAACGTATCACTGTTCCTGTGACCAAGGACAGTTCAGCCATTATCGGTAAACTTTCACTTCTGTCTCTAAGGACGAGTTGGTCTCTCTCATTTCTGTTTATGGCCCATAACTGAAGAGTTTCTGGACAATAACAATACATAAACGCTTGTACATAAAAGTTCAGAAAAACACAAGCCAGCCTTCTGCTCAGCGTCAACGAAGCAGTTTCAGGAAGTGTATCCGTATGACATCACAGGTTAGAGACTCGCTCCTCTGGTCTGTAGCTGTGGGCGAGACGCCTTGAGAGTCTTAAACCATAAGACCATACTCCCCTTTAACTATGTTGTTGTGACGTTTCCCCACAGCACGTAGCCGCCAGCTCGGGGAGCAGCAAGGCGGACCTGGAGAAGCTGTGCGCCATCTTGGAAGCCATCCCCGCCCTCAAGTACATCTGTCTGGACGTGGCCAACGGCTACTCCGAGTACTTTGTGGAGTTTGTCAAGACGGTCAGAGAAAAGTTCCCCAAACACACCATCATGGTAAGAGAGACAGCTGAATGGATTTATGGGATGTACCTAATCTGAGTTTGTCTCAGGGGTGACGCTCTCTGCCTTGCAGGCCGGCAACGTGGTGACGGGGGAGATGGTGGAGGAGCTCATCCTCTCGGGCGCCGACATCATCAAAGTGGGCATCGGGCCAGGTGGGTGGGGGTGGGTTGGAGGAGTCTGCCGATACCTGGTCGCTCTCACGCAACACGAAAAACCCAACAGCCTCACATACAAGCATAGAGACTGAATGATAACCAGACAGGCGGGCGAGCCAGAAAGGCACAGAGAGAGAGAGAGAGAGAGAGAGAGAGAGAGAGAGAGAGAGAGAGAGAGAGAGAGAGAGAGAGAGAGAGAGAGAGAGAGAGAGAGAGAGAGAGAGAGAGAGAGAGAGAGAGAGAGAGAGAGAGAGAGAGAGAGAGAGAGAGAGAGAGAGAGAGAGAGAGAGAGATTCTGTCAACTAAGCAGACGAAGAAGTGAGATTTGCTGCTACGACAAAAACATGGTTGACTTCAAATTCTTCAGGAGACAGTGACACGTTTTTGTAGTGCAGTGTAACTATGTCTCCTTGCATCTACAGTGTGTGTGTGTGTGTGTGTGTGTGTGTGTGTGTGTTTCATTGTCATTGTGACAATCGACTGCACACTCTTCATGCAACAGTTTGGGAAATCCAGACTTTGTTTTCTCTTCATAACTGAATGTTAGGGTAAATAATTCCTGGCGAGGCTGAAGAGATTTGAGCTTCAACTTTTATCTCTCATATTGACGCAGAGAAACCGATGCATGCTTTTACTGTCAGCAGATTAGATTACTCTGATGCTCTCTTCTCTCATCGTCCTGCAAAGTTGCTGGTCATAGTGGAAAACAGACTAAACAGACCATTTTGAATCACTACCCTGGCTCCCAGTGAGCTCCAGTATCAGTGTTTAAATGATTATATGTACTTTTATACTATATACTCATGATATTTGATAAGCTTGTTTGGTATGAGACAAATAGGGAGTCTTAGCTCATCTGGCGCCAGTGTTTCAACCATCCCCACAGCGGGAACCAGAAAGGCTGAAACTCTTTTTTCCTGCTGCATTTGATGTTTTTTTAATCGTGTTTGCAAAAGCACTCTGAGTTGCATCATTGTAAGAAATGTGCTCTATAAATGCATTTGACCTGACAGCACCAGATTTGGAAAAATCTGGTGCTGCTGCAGTGGTAATGAAATATAGATGGAGATAGATTCGTGGTAGTGGATTGACTGTACGCTGTGCTCGTGTGTGTGATTCAGGGTCCGTGTGTACGACGCGCATCAAGACAGGGGTGGGCTACCCTCAGCTCAGCGCTGTCATAGAGTGTGCAGATTCAGCCCACGGACTCAAAGGGCACATCATCTCTGTAAGTCCCTCAACACAGTACTTACACAGCAACAACACTGACTGCTGGTCAGACGGCGATGGAATATTAGCTCCCAAATAGATACAATAGATCACTGACCCCATATAAGTAGATTTTGCTGTTTCATGTGACAACTGTATGCACGGGTATATGTGCAATGTGTAGTTATAATACTTAATAGTTCTAATAATGATGATAATAGGCTGTGTTTTTTTAAAATTTAATTTAATTTTTTATTTAGTTTTTTTTGTTGTTGCTGTGTGAGCATGTGTGTTTTGTTTGTAATCTTTATTATTATCTTTATTATTATTTTATTTTTTATTTTTGTGGGAAAAAAGGTATAAACTTTTTGATGATGTAATGATGATGATAATATAATGATGAAAATAATGATGATGATAATAATAGTAGTAGGGTTTTCATCCTGCAGAGGGCATCCTCAGGCTTATCTCCTCATTGAATGAGTACTTAAGAGCATGCTTGACATTTGATTGATTTGGGTTGAGTGGGCCCATATGACTGATTCTCTCCCCTGCTCAGGATGGAGGCTGCAGTTGCCCAGGTGATGTTGCTAAGGCCTTTGGTAAGTCTACAAACCCCCAGTGAATCAGACATTGATTCACTGTTGTGTTTATTGTATTGTGGTCAACATCCACGGTCCAGATATAGACCCACAGACTCTCTGATGTGAGGTCGATGTAATGCCGCTCCTCCTCCTCTGCCTCGACACCTTCCTCCGTAGGCGCCGGGGCCGACTTTGTGATGATGGGAGGCATGCTGGCGGGCCATGACCAGTGCACCGGGGAGGTCACCGAGAGGGACGGCAAGAAGTACAAACTCTTCTACGGCATGAGCTCCGACACGGCCATGAAGAAATATGTGGGGGGCGTTGCCGAGTACAGGTGAGAAGCTGATGGAGGAGGAGAGGTTGAGTTTGGCGTTCAGGTCTAAGAGATGCAGCAGCTTTTATAGTTTGATGATAAAAGGGATTTCTTTTTCATTTGGATAGTCCGCTTACAGCATGAACGTTTCTTTCTTTCTTCCTTCCTTCCTTCCTTCCTTCCTTCCTTCCTTCCTCCTCCTCCACTCTCAGGGCCTCTGAGGGGAGGACGGTGGAGGTTCCCTACAGGGGGGATGTAGAGAACACCATCCGTGACGTGTTGGGCGGCCTCCGCTCCACCTGTACCTACGTGGGCGCCGCCAAGCTCAAGGAGCTGAGCCGGAGGACCACCTTCATCCGCGTCACACAGCAGTCCAGCCACATGTTCACCTAGTGGGGCATCACACACACACACACACACACACACACACACACACACATAGAAACTGCATAATACATATACAGTATTTATTGTACATGTGTTATATAGAGCTCAGATGTGCCATGGTAGGATAACGGCGTAACACATGTAGAGACGCACCACACACACACACTTCTAAATGATCACCTGTTTCCCTCAGGACACCTGATGTCAAGAAGCTGCTGGTTTCTCACAGGTTCAGTAACACACTCAGAGTACGGAGAGAAGCTGCAGCCAGTCCCGTGGCGAGTGTGTTTACAAGCTACATCCTATTGTATTCCTGTTATGACAAACCAGTACGACAGCTGTGGTGTATAGTTATTATCCAGAATACTGAGGTATGCATCCTCCTCGTTGACTGTTGACTGTTTTGTGATCTGCATTATTTCAACAATTTATCCAAATAACCTGAACCAGGATACGAGCTGTTATGCAAAATGCATTGCATGTAACACACTCAACAGGAGAATGCTGATATTAGTGGCGAGACAACGCTTGGGAAGCTGTTCTGTTCTGTAATGAATGATAGGATGTGCAATCCATATGCAAGATGCAGGGATTTTACCTTCCAACTGTCACTGGAGAAAACGTTGTTGCAATAAACTGCATGCAGGACCCTGTTGATCATTCTGTGAAGCTTTTTGGATGCAATGTGTCGCTCGCTTCATATACCTTCAGCTCAAAGGTATATGAAGTGGCTGTTTCTGCTCTGCCTCTTGCTGGAGTCTCTTGTCCCTTCTTAATGTGTTGTCCTCTTCATTTCAAGAGATGTTTCAGTATTACTGGAAAGGTGTGAAAATCGTGTTCCTAATACCAGACAACAAAATGGGCAGTTTGAAATGGTCCAGGATTTATTCACAATAAATGTAGTTTTGCCAGACGACAGCAAAACAGTTCATCTGTTTCTTCAGGCCAAGAAGAGCTTCGGTCAGATTCTGCTGGGAGACATGGATCACTGAGCAGCACTACCCTATAGCGTCATTAAGGACTTGAAGTCTGAGATAACAGACACGAAGTGAAGAGTTGTTCCCTGGGTGGGTTTTCTATGAAACTATACCCATTTAGGGCGTAGAGGCTCTTCTTCTTCCCTCCTCTTGTCTCTCCGCTGACAGCTCCTTAAATGCATCTAGAGCTAACAAGACTGAAGATGTCCACCATAACACATCATGCACCTACCTGCTCTCACAGGAAACACAATGTACTGTATGTGTGTGTATCCCTGAGTTATGGAATTTGGTCAAGATGAAAGGGTGGTGAAGGGGTGAAAGAAAGGGAAGTGACAGTAATATGATGAGTTTCAGCTTTTGCTCAACCTTTTGCTGAGAGGCCTGAACATTTTGACCAAATACTAATATTTTAGTGTAATAAAGGATTATCTCCGACATGTACAGTAAACAAACACTGATGTATAACTACTTACATTCCTCTTTTCTAATGAACTAAATGAAACAAATACAGACTTCACTAAACGCTACAATCAAAAGTCAGGGGGCGACTATTTACACAGTTTTATTAGCATGTGTATATTGACATGATGAACTTACAGACACCTTGTTTCCGTTAAAAAAAAAAGACTTGTTCACACCGAATCGAATATTGTTGCATTTGTTTTTCAGTATATTGTGACTAGAAAAGGCCTGAACACACCACTAGAGAGAGACACCAGACGCAGGAGACGCAGCGTGGAGTGCAAAATAGAATTTGACTTTGACCCTTTTAGATTTTTCCGTCTTTATAAAAGTTAGTGCAATAGTACAATATTTTACAGAAACTGGGTATGTACACATCATGGAAGAAAATGCTTGGTGTTCTGCTGGTCAGGATCCGTAGATGAGCAAATATTATTATAATTCTTATTATTACTTTTATTATTATTATTATTATTATTATTATCACTCCAAAACTCTCTTCCTAGCTCTCAGTAGCCGTTCTACCTTGGCTGGATCAATTCTGCCTCCCTGAAACCGAATCAAGACCAATACTGATAGAAATATGAAACTGACCAGGGTTCAGCCCAAACCTACATCTATTCATTTAGTCAGTATCAGGGTAGAAACCTCGATAAGACCTGACATGTCATCACGGTTGAAGACACAACATAAAGGATTGTCCACATTTCTGTTCTGTCTTTCAGGTTTTATTCACAATTTTTATTATCTGAATTAAGGTTTGTGTGTGTGTGTGTGTGTGTGTGTGGGCACTGCTCTGAAACTGAACCTGCACTTTGACCTCTCTGGTGGAGGGCAAGCAAAGAGAGAGGTTCCCTCCAAGGATCAATAAAGTCTCATATTATCAGTCCCTATACAGCCGGCTGTCCTCGTCTATGTGTCTGTTAGTAAAAAGAGGATAGGAGCTTCAGATGCTGAGCTGATACGTTTCACTACAGAACCTGTGAAAACATGTTCTCTATTTTGTGTGATCTATGTTTTTCTATTTTAGATCTTCAGCCAAACAACAATTTATTCGGGGTTTCTCGGCACAAGGAAATGTGAAAAAAACACCCTGTTGTGCTGTATTCTCTCACTCCGCTGAACGATTAAGTCACTGATGGGAGGAAGGCCCGAGATTCATTTTGTCACTATCAAATCTAATCTGCAATCTAGATGCAGGTTTCCTTTTTGAAGAACCGCAGCATCTTTAGTGTTAGCGTCCTTTAGCATGACCTTCTATCATGCAGTGTGTGTTTACTGTGTTTGGATTTATGTAACATACACACAAAAAAAAAAAACAGCTGAAAAATGAAGATAAGAAATACAGAACTCCCAAAGATGTTTTTTTTTCCAATTTTATCTGTTACCTGACCCCTTTATTTAGAGTGGTGGGGCTGTCATGTAACCCGTTGTACACCAGAGGGAGCTCTTGCTTGCTCCTTTTTTTTCCAGCACTCAACCATACCAGTGGAGAAAATCTGAGCTACAGTGAGTGCTGCCAGAGAGATCAGGGTTTAAATGCAGTGCTTGTGTTGGTGTGTGGGCATCAATATCAAAATGCAGTGTTGCGTCATGTGAGGGTGTCTATATCACACTGGTACAATACCGTATTAGAGAGCATTCGTTGGTGATGTATTCAAAATAAAAACACAAGTTGCCCATTTCTTGCAGATATGTCAAGGTTTCATTTTCTTTTTTCAAAGAGGTGTGTTTGTACAGATGTCAAATACATACACCGACAGGTTTTCTCCATTGCTATAGAGGAAGGGGGGGGTGGTGAGACACAGGGACTTGGTGAGTACAATATAGTACAAACAAGTTGGCTGGGAACAGCTCTGGCCCCCCTGCAAGCAAGTCTGTCCTTGCTGGTCCGTCCTAATGTCCAGTTCTCTGCCACCGCCTCGGGGGGCCGATGGTCTTGAGTTCAGTACTTGGTGTCACAGGTTAGCAGAGACAGATCGAGACAGACGGGTTGCTAGCCTCAGGGCTGAATGTTCAGAGCAGGGGGGAGGAATCAGCTGAGCCACAGCTGATAGATAAGCTCCACCCCCCTCCGTGGCAGTGGGAGGGGCCAGAGAGGTCACGAACCACAGAGCCCCCCCGCTGAAGAAGTGTTTGTTGCCTTGTACAGAATGGCAGACAAAAAAAAAATGTTCAATACACCGAAGAATAATCCTAGACATCTCCAGCATAATACATTTAATATCGTAATAATAATTCATAGTTCATTATCAATAGTGACGGTTGTTAATCATATCAAATTATATGTAATAAACTGACATATCTTATAACCCATATCAAACGGCCCACCCATGTAAATTGATTGGGGTGACACTAAACTGTTAAGTGGGCCTCTAGAAGTTTTTTTTTCCTTTCTGCCTGAGTTGGTTATCCAGCGCTATGGACATTGACAAGACGTCAAACAACAGTCAAGTTTGAACAAAAAAAAAAAAAAAATAAGGAATCCTGATCGAATTCTGTTCACTTTCAAAACACAACAAAGTGCCAAAAACACATCCTTTTTGCAAAATGAAAATACAAACATCAAGAAACGAAGAGCACACATGCCTTTTTTTCTGATCAAAAAAGTCAAAGCTCGCACACCAACATTCATTTTATTTGTCATTTTGTGCAAGTAAAGAAGCCAATTAAAAAAAAAGACATTTGCAGTGTTCCTCCAATGAGAAAGCTTGTCACAAAAACTCAACAATGACACATTCTCTACATAGTTTTAAGTCCCCTGACATTATATTGAGTGCTACAAGGAGACCGAAAACACAGAAAAAGCTCCTGCACCAAAGATAACGCAAACAAAGCAAAAAAAGTTTGTATGCACTCTTTCCACGTGACACAACCAAACCAAACTGAGCTGACCCGCTTACACATTTGTCCACCAAATTTCTCGGAACTGAAAAAGGACAAATGTTGCAAAAAAAAAAAGGGGAAAAAATTAAAAAAAATGGCACAGCACAGCTCGGCTTTGGGTCAGTGTGAGGCGGAAAGCGTTCGAGACAAACCAAGAACACAACAAAAATAAGAAGGGATGCGTTCCATGAGAAAAGGTTTTCCCAGTAGAAAAGAACCAAGGAACCACCTAACACCTCGGCCCGTTGGACCCAAGAACGCGCCGGGCGCCAAGCAAGATGGAGCACAGACAGATAAACGCTAGGTTACGGCAAGGCGATGTGCAAAAACTTAAAACGAGCCATCTCTCTTTTTCATCCGTATTCACCCCCTCTCTCTCTCTTTTTTTTTTTCCATCTTCCTCTCTGTTATTCTCTCTGTCTGTATTGAATGAATGTTACCCCTAGGGAAGGTACTGGTCTGAGACAAAGGGGTTAGACCACGCCCCCCTCCTAGGATTAGAAAGTGCTGAAACATTATCAAGTCTTTTTTTACGTCTACTTACATGTGCATCTCTGTTGGTTGGTTTTTTTTTTTGTGGTTTTTTTTTTACAAAAAGTGGTCCCCACTAAGAATGAGGTTTCTTTTCTTTTTTCTGTGGGTCTCACCGAGAACCGCGGAGGGTCAGGGCTTGCGATCTCACAGACAATATAGGTGAAAATACTTGATTACACACACACACACACACACACACACACACACACACTCACACTCAACGCACTCGAACGCACACTTGAACACCAGGTGCACAAAAAAGCGATCGTTCATACACACAAAGACTCAATGTCATGGCGTGGTGCAGACATGCGGACAGACAGATATACACGACACACACACCC
The DNA here is from genome assembly GCA_034670385.1 of Hoplostethus mediterraneus. Lineage (NCBI taxonomy): Eukaryota > Metazoa > Chordata > Actinopteri > Trachichthyiformes > Trachichthyidae > Hoplostethus > Hoplostethus mediterraneus. The sequence goes on from JAXDDW010000009.1 coordinate 7,078,150, forward strand.
ATTGGACATGACACACTCTCTCTCACACACACACACACACACAAAATCAGGAAGGCCGCAAAGACAAAAAGGGGAGGAGAGGCACGGGGCGCTCTCTCCGTTGGTTTTGTTTCTGTTCACAAACATCCAAACTCTGTCTTACAGATGTTACACATATCAACAATCAGTAAAATACACATACATGAGCCATTAACAAGGGTGAGACACTGGAGTAGGACTATGCTACATACACTTGGCACAGCAAAAGGGGGGGGGGGGGGAACAAAATGTTAGTATTGCACATAGTGGTACATTTCAAGGGAATAAAAGGTCAAACTTGGGATTCTCTTGGAAAAGTCAAAACAAATTTAAAATGACATCAAACCAAATCGTTGGAACCTTTACGACCAAAACAACGGGAATTTATTGTGTCTACATGTCAGAACGCGTTGTTTTACAGCTTTCTATTATTACGCATGCACTTCCACTGGAGTATAAATACTGCGACCTGTATCTACTAAGAACATGTGGGTGGTGAAAAGGGGATCGAATATCAAAAGTTGCTGTTAAGTCGGGGGGGGGGGGGGGGGGGGACAGGCAGTCCGGGCCGGCCCTGGCGTATCCAGGCCAGGCCATATTGAAAGGTAGCTAACGGTTGCTGAGGGTAAATTGATTGCTATGCCCCAGGAGGAGGTGCTTGTGAGGCTGGCTGGCTATGATTGGGTACCTGAAACAATGTTAACGAGGTCACTACGGGAGGACGTGGCAACAAGGCAGACCTGGGTGCAGTCACGACGCCCGCTGTCACGTCAGGTGCAGTTGATTTACAGTCTGTCACACCCAGACATGATGGTAAGACATTCCTGCTGAACGTTGCAAGCGTGTGTTAAGGGAATGAAAAATCAAGCGCACCCATAGCATAACATTAGAGCGTGTGACTGCCCAGCTGGGGCTGAGGGGGTTAGGGGGGGGGGGGTTTATGGTCTGTTACTGCATATATGACACTTCCCTGAAAGACGTGCAACTGGTGCTGCAACTGCAATACCTAAAGATTTAGACATAATGCATCATATTGGACTTGAGGGGGGGGTGGAGGGTCGGTATGGGTGGGGTTCGGGTGACTCGGATCAGCTTCTAAAGCCGATGGTTTCTTCGTATGGGCCGCGGTGTGGTAGCCTGTGTGTGTACAGACTCTCTTCTATTTGGTTGTAATGGTTGAGGATTATTATGTTTATTGCAGAGAACTTGAGTGGAATGATTCTGGGTGTGTGTTTATTTGTGTGTGTGTGTGTGTGTGTGTGTGTACCACTCGTACACAAAGAGGGTGCCTGAAAATTGTGGTAATATTGCTTTCTGAAACAGCCTCGCTCGGCTTTGGCTCTAGATGTCTCGTATTTGACCTGACCTACAGTAAAAAGGTTTGATGGACTGAGCGGTTGACGGATGTCGTCGTGGTTCTGCTTTCTGCGTTGAGGGAGGGGGGCGGACAAAAAACACGGAATCACACTTACAATACACACACGTACGTACACACCGGTTGGCATACATACATACTCAACACACACGCGGTACTACTGCTACTTCTACTACTAATGATTACGACGCATCAACAGGGAAAAGGAAGAAATGAAAATGCACTACTGCGTTATTGATCTGAGAAACCCTGTTTTATTATAAAAAATAAAGCATTTTCTAATATGGGGTGTACTCACCCTCCACCACCACATCTCTGCCCATTTATCCAACCATCCGTCCATCCATCTGAGCACACATCCATCCTGCCATCACATCGGTAACCTACCAGCACCTCCAACAGTGTTGCCCCACACAAACCATCTGGGATCAGACGTTAACAGTTAAAGCCTACTGCTGTTAGTGGGATGAAAACACCACTGATCCCAGATCAGCCAATGACACTGCCGCCTAAAAAATACCTAAACACCTGAATACCGTGGCTGATTAGAAAGCTCAACAGGTATGCATGCTGGAAGCCCCCGCCCCCCCCTCCCCTGCCCCCCCCCCCCTCACCTCCTTGACACCATGGCTGTCCGCACTGTTAATGCTAACCTACCTATCCCTGCTGACTATACTGTATCGTAGCATGCAGCATGTGAAAAAAATCAACATGTTGCATGACAGTTTCAACACACCACATTCAGAACATACTGAAGCCCAAACAACTTGTCTACTTTTTTTTTACTCTACTCATTTTTGCCTAGTATTTTTCGAGGATCACCAGGCACATCACATCACATCACACCTCCTCAAAACAGGGAAAGGGGCGGGGCTTGCCATATAGGTCGGAGCCCGTGAAGACGTCCGATTGGCCCAACCAGGCGAGCGCACCTGTTGAGGTAACTGCTACATCTCAGTAAAATGGGGTTTCAGCTGACTGGACTGAACCCTAGCCCCTACACCCGACACTTGTTTAGGATTGTAGACAGACTCGATAAGCAGACGAGAAAAGAAAAAATCTGAGTGGATTGGATTTGTATTTGAGGGCAAAATTGACGCTTTGAATTTTAGTTTGTTATTTTTTTTCCAGGCATTTGTGAGAAAAATGTAATTTCTCCTTCGGCTCCCGTACAAACGGTTTGTTATCTTTGTTCTCATTCCCTGATTAAAACTCGTCGGCCAGCTATAGGCTAAACATCTCATTTGCAGCTAGAGGTACTCCTCGGCTTCGGCTAAAAATGCTAACTATGCTTGTGTAATATAATTTGAATTAGACTTTAACTCAAGTGTCAATGCAGAAACGACGCAACGACTTTCTGTAAGAACAAAAATAAACTACAGGCATTCCCAAAAATAATTCAACTCATTTCTATCCGATCCCTGGTCTCCTCCGGCGGGTTGTGTGTGTGTGTGTGTGTGTGTGTGTGTGGTCTAGGGCTCGTTTTCGGGACAGGGCCGCTAAAAGTCATGTCTCCACCTGACTCCCTCCTCCTGATGTGCAAATTGCAAGATTCTCTTAAGTAGAAACTCCAAGTAGAAACACTGGACATTTAACATTGTCTATACATCATTTTGAGTATATCATTTTCCTATACACGTTATACACACACGCTCATACACGAACACACACACACACGCACAAACACAGCGTGCGTTGTTAGCGATGCGTGCTAATCGGATGCGGGTCCACTTGTGTCTTTGCAGGAGGGACAATATGCACCAAGGTAAGCATCTGTATACATGAGTACGCTCATCGATAAATACAGTACATATCAAAGGTCATGAAGTTTCAGGGTTGGCCTGTCTGTATGTGCTGAGTAGCTGTGCACCGTTTTGTGTTTGTTTTAGCATGTGTGTGTGTGTGTGTGTGTGTGTAGACCAGCATTCATGCACTCTAAACATACACACATACGTTACACAAACATATAATATGACACCCTTCAAAATGTCTGTGGCCTGAGCTTCTAATCATTGCTCTCAGTCTAGTAAAGAACATGATCGGGATATTTCAACACCCTTCTGCCTCGATCCTCCGAACGCCAGTTACCAAACTTTCAAAACACATTCCAACACTTTCCCTATCTTTTGGATTCATTAAGTCATTTATACAAAAAAAAAAAGACAACAGTGGCCGTCGTTTGTTTGTCTGCACGGCCACACATTCACTCTAAAACAACGTAATATTTTCAGTTCCTTTTTACCCCCCCGCCTCATATTTTCACTCTCCATCTAGTAACTGGAACTTCCTCCGATACCTTGTCACGTTCGTCCCTTTCCTCTGTGACTCCATGGCACAACCATCCCATTACCTAGACCCCTTCACCTTTCACAAAGTGCTGTTACTACTTTCTACCCTCGTCTAGAAAAAAAAACAAAAAAACATACAGTACTGCGTAAATGTAGAGACAACAAAAATTAGATAAATATCCATGGTGTCGGCTGTATGGTGAGTGTGACAGGTGTGTTAAGTGCTTTGAGACATCCTGACCCAGAACTGACATGCAACGTTCTCTGACTTCCTCTCACATCGCCTTTCTCGATAAACAAAAAAATATGAAGTGATAATAAAAGGTTGCATCAAAACGATGAGGATTATTTGCAGTCTTCTTCTAACGTTTTCTCAAAGTGAAGTCGCCAACCCAGTGTGTTTGTACTTGCGTGTGTGTGTTAGGTCAGGTTATAGCACATTTAGGTTAACATTGACCCACCTGGGTTCAACCTACTAACTAAATGACCCCTGATCAAAGTTTGAGACAATCACTGAAAACACGTATCTACCCATTTGGTGAGATAGGGGAAGATTGATGGAAAAACTGAACAAAAATCAAATAAAAATGACCAAGATGAAAATAAAGACTCCATTGTCACCAAACTTAACAGAGGATGTTCCCTCTCTATGGTGTGGCACACTGGCGCTGCCTGATGACATCACAGGTCAGGTCTGGCACAGCTTTGATGACGCAACGAATCACACATAGTACATGTACACTATAGATATGGAGAAAGACGTCTTTCTAACTAAGAGCTCCCACTGAAGTACTTCACTCATTCAGCAAATATTAACAATTTCATGGTTTACCGGCGAAAAATCCTCTCTAGCTCAGGATCGGCAGACATCATATCACCTCTCCTGCGCCGCTGCCGGTGTGGCTGCAGACGGCGGGAGAGTGATTCCGTCCGGGCGTCCTCCCAGAGTAGCCGCTGTCGACAAGCTAACCGCGGGCTAACTCAATCTGAAATTTACATTATGTATAACTGCAGCCGGCCAAGCGGAGACGTCAAGCGATGCTTCCTGTGTGCCACGCGGCGGCCACCGATAAACACTGAGCGCACGCCGCAAACCCCTCACCAAAGGTCATCTCATGAAAACCGGCCACAACGGCACTGATTGCTAGTGTACTATCGAAATCCATCTATCAAAACATGTTATAAACTACACGGACTTAATGTAAGGTGATAACACGTAGGGTAAATTTGCCTCTACAGTACAGTATTCAAGATAGAAAATAAAAACAGAAAATAAAATGTCAAAACCGAGAGAAATGAAACATTAACGTGGGCATTCGTGATTTCTTTTGTAGAATCCTTTTTTTTTTTTTTGTGTGTGTTGTTTCCAAATCCCAAGGGTTACTCAGTTCAGCGAGCCTTCACTTGCCGATACACGACCTGCCCTCGATGCTGACTTTCACCTCGTGCCGGATGAAGGAAGGCTTGGGCAGGACCAAGGGGGGCTCCTCCTCTGATTTCTCCACCTTGCGACCTTCGGGGGCCGACCACCTCCTCTTCCTGCCCGCCGCTGGCTTACCGGAGACGGGCTCCGCACCGCCTTTCAAAACCGACCCTCTTTCCCCGAACCTGAGTTCCCCATTTTCCACGTTGGCCGCCCCTCCGCTCCCGCTCCCCCCGCTCCCGGCACTCCCCCGCTGGCCGACGCCGTTCTCCCGCTCCCCGTGCCTGGAGCTTCCTCCACTGCAGCTTCGGGGAGCGTCGGAGACAGCCCTGGGGGGTTTGAGGTGCCCGTGGATGGAGGCGGAGACGGAGGCAGGGGTGGCCAGCTCCAGGGACTGGGTCTTCTTCAGGGAGCCGTTCCGAAGGTTCTTGAGGGTGAGAGAGATACAGACATCGCCCACAGAGAGCTTGGTGCAAGGCAGCTCCAGGAGCTGGGTGGTCCGGTCTGGGCAGCATGAAGACCAGCCTTGGCCAAAGACGAAGAAGGGGTACTCCACCAAAACCTCCACGCTCACCTGGAGGAGGGGAGATCAGGATAGAGATTACACAAAGGTGACATGAGAATAAAACAGGCTACTACAATGAGAGTTAAATATCTACAAATTAAAAAAGTCAATCCCTAAATTCTGCATAATTTGGAGCCGCGTGACCGATCAAGACATGGAGAAATCTTTCTAACTAAGAGCTCCCACTTCTGTAAGCACTTCACTCACTCAGCAAATATTAACAACTTCATGTTTTACCCACAAATCCTTTGCAGCTCAGGCTCAGCAGACATCATATGATCTCTGCGGCCCACTGCACCACTGTGGGTGTGGCTATAAAAGGCAAGGTAATATCAAAGGATGTAAAAATTCTCTCAGTATCATTAAAAAAACGAAATACATCTAATCGTTTTAATGTTCCTAGATTCATAAAAAATATGTCTAAACCAGCATTTTAGTGTGCTGCCAAGAGAACCCCCTTAAATCCTAGATACAGACCAAATGAATCTGAGGTGTTTGGGGCCAAAACAAGGAAGGAAGGAAAGTTTTGAGGCATCCAATCGTTGAAATCAGCCAGACAGTCATGTAACAACACCGACTTTCTTAGCTTGGTTGGTTTAAAAGAGAGAGATGCAGCTCAGTGTTGTCAGTATAGCAGTGGGGAAAAAATGTTATGTTGACGAACAGAGCGGCCAAGGGGGGGCCAAACATATACAGGGAGAAGAACACAGCACCCGAAATCAATGAGGAGAAAAGAACATAATCACCAGCAGAACCTGGAAATGTTTTGCTTGGCAGGTGAGATGAGAGCCGGTCGAGGGTAATTTGCTGTACTTAGCAGCACTAATATGGAGCGCTGACTGGAACAGCGGCACTAAGCGACTCACGGCATTATCATTTTGTATGTACGGGTGAACGGAGAGATGAGAGAGAGAGAGAGAGAGAGAGAGAGAGAGAGACACACACACAGAGGAACGCTTTGAAGAACGACGGGGGGAGAACGAAGAGGGTGGAAAAAGGAGGAGGGAGATGGAGATGGAAAGGAGTGGGCAGGGTATGAAGGGTTGAATGAGAGGAGTGATGGGGGGAGAGTGAGAGAGAGATAGAGTGAGATATCAAACACCCTCTCAAAGAAAACGTCATACAACATCTTTCCCCTCCCGTGTTATATCATTTTCAACTTCTAGTGGGAGTCCTCTGAGTACAAAGTCCTCAACCGCTGCTACCACCTCTGAGAAAAAAAAAACTGTAAGGAGGTTGTAGGAAAAGAAAAAAAAGAGAAGTCAGAAAGTCTTTGAAAGATGGTCAGCTTTTTTTTTCTTCTTCTCGGCGTGGAGTATCAAAGACGGACCGGGGGTGGGAGAGAGATGGTTAGAGACGGGCTTGTGTGGGCAGGCAAGTCACAGCCTGAACAGATGAAATAGATTATCTGGCTTTAACACAGACCCTCAAAGAGAGTGAGAGGGGTTGTCCGTGTGTGTGTGTGTGTCCGTGTGTGTGTGTGTGTGTGTGTTTGAAGGGAAAACAACAACAGACAAGAAAGCCAGATAAACTGTGGCACTGCAGAAGACGGAGATGGAGAAGATGAGACCGAGCGAGAGCAGAGAGGAGAGTGGGAGTTGGATCTGACCTCTCCGTCCTGCCAGACCACAAAATGTGATGCAGAAAATATCAAATGTGACCGAAGCAGTAATCTTAGATCAGTGCTCCTATTCCTAGTGCACCAATAATGATATCAGTAAGGGATATGAAACAGGGTGTTGGTGTCCCTAATGCTAAAATATGGCGTTACTATGACTCCCATACCAGAGAGCCATGACTCACATATCAGAAGTCAGACCACAGAAATGTAATTTTCTGGCTTCTTTCAAACATGGAGGGACGTTACAATTCTCTACTGCAGAAAGGAAGATTATATTTCAGTCCAGTCCTGTCCACAAGAACCTAGTTTGAGTTTACGTAAAGGTCTGGATCGGCAGTGAGTACCGACTTCATGAGTACAGTACCACGCTACTCAGCTGTCTTGGTCTCTGCACCTCTTTGAAGCTCCAAACCAGAACATGCATGTTACATGACTGTCGTCCCGTGAGGTTGCCAGATAACAGCCACGTCCTGTTTGGAGTATGGGAACGGCTCTATACTTGTCATATAGCATTATGAACGTCAGCTGAGAAAGTACTTTAAGTTCATAAAGAAAAACTCAAACTGGGCTCTGCAGCTCCAGAAGAGGAAAAATATTCTTACTTTATAATCTTCATTTCACTTTCAGAGCATAAACAACAAAAATCTATTGCTCAATTAGCAACTGGAAGATGAACATGTTAATAAACACCATGGTGATGAGTCCTGTCACCCTGGTATCAGAAGCAACACCTGGCACCCTTAACCAAAGTGAAAATAAGCTTTCGATCGTTTCTCCGTTGGAGCTGGAGAGACAAACCAGATACTAGCACATGAAATACTGTTCTCATGCATTGCTAAATTCCAACGACATGCCATCCAAACCTCCAACCACTCCTTTGTCTCACCTGAGCGCGGTGCTCGCCGACGGAGAACTGCACCACGGCGAAGTTGGGCGAGGCGTGGCTCCCTTCGATGCGCTCCACGGTGGACGAGTCGATCTTCAGCTCGTTGCTGATCTCGGCGCTCTGGATGAAGTCCTCCGTCTTCAGGTCCTCCACGCGCTTCAGCTCCCCGTCGGCCAGCTGGATGATGGAGCCCTTGACGAAGTACGGCGGGAGCGAGGGGGGGCGCTGCCGCGGCCGCCGCCGCCGCACCGGACGGGGGAGGGGGCGCGGCGGCGGGAGGCGGCGGAGCGGGGACGACCACGGGGAGGTGCAGCTGGGCTCGCACCACCGACCCCGACGACGACGGCGCCGCCTGGTGGTACGGGGAGCAGGCGGCTTCCCGGGCGTCTCCTTTGTGAGCGGCGGCGATGTACGTGTGCGGGAGCGCGGTGGGGAACGGCGGGGACGTGACGTGGGAGGTCGCGGTGGGCTCCAAGGCGGTGACCCCGCCGCCGCTGCCGCTGACCGGGATGATAACCGGCTGGGTGCCGGGGAAGAGCAGGTGCTGCGGTAAGCCGGTGTGGTAGCTGATGTGCTGCTGCTGGCTCCCGCCGGGCCCCGCGATGTACCCGATGATGGGCGGCTGGGGGTAGATGCCGGCGGAGGGGAGGCCCAGCGACATCGACTCCGCGGCGCTGTGGGTGGTCTGGATGACGGTGTGGGGCGACAAGCCGACGGCGCCTTTCATGCCGTCGACGCTCAGCGGGGGCGGGAAGGTGAACGAGGAGGTGGAGGTGGAGGAGGTGGAGGGAGCGCGGTGGTGGACAGGTTTGCCCAGGATGATGCCGCCTTTCTCCAGGTGCGAGGTGGGCAGCATCTCGGGGCTGGCTCTGCGCGGGCCCAGCTCCCCGTGGCTGTTGTGCATGAGCATGTAGGAGGTCCTCAGCCCCGAGGGATCGTGGGTAACGTAGTCCGACGGCAGAACCAGCTGGCGGGCGTCGTAGGAGGAGGAGGACGGGGCGTCCCGCGATTTGCTCCCCGGCTTGGAGAGGCCGGAGTCGGGGGAGGCGCCGTACCGCCGGCCCCTCTCCAGCTCCCCGTTGTGGTGGAGCTCTCTGGGTCTGTGGCCGCCCTCCTCTTTCCTGGCGGGCCCGTCCGCGTGCTGCGCCATGCCGTGCCCCGACATGTGGTGGGGATGCAGCGGCTGGGGCGGGAGGTGAGCGCCTCCGTGGTGATGCGGTGACGGTGCGGTCCGCGGGGAGGAGGAGGAGGAGGCCGCCACCTGGATGTGATGGGGCGCCGGGTCCGTGGAGGGCGGCGGCATGGAGGTGCGGGACGCCCGCTGCTGCTGGTCGTGTCTCGAGGCCTGAGAGGGGGCGGGGGCCGTCTCTGTGTGCGAGGAGGGTCTATGCGGGGCCAAGGAGGAGGAGGAGGAGGAGAGGGGAGGAGGCGGGGGAGGAGGCGGGAGCAGCTGGGGAGAGATGTACCCGGTGTACGGGGTGGCGTAAGGTGAGGCGATGAACTGCAGGTTGGAGGGCAGCTGGGTGTAGTGGATGGTCCCTCCCACGGTGGACTGCGACAGAGAGGACGTGTACACCGTGGGGAACGACGAGACCAGCCTCAGAGAGGAGGAGGAGTCCGACATGGAGGAGAGGGGCTTGTACTGGGGCCCGTCCGACTCGCCGCCGGCGCCGCACCGGTGGCCGCCCACGCCCATGCCGCCGCCGCACCCTCGTTCCCGCCGGCCACGCTGGCGAGCCAGGCCAGGTTCTCCGTGCGCTGGTTGTCGCTGGCGGGCGGCATGGCGACGGGCGGGCCGCTCCTCAGACGCCAACGCGCTGGAGAGGATCTCCCTCTTCTTCGGCGGCAGACATTCGTTGCTGCGTTCCTGGTTGGACTTCATGCTGGTCTCGCCTGGCGTCCCTCTGCCGTGCGCCTCGCCTCGTCTTTCTCCCACTCGCGGATCGTCGACCTCTTTTTCTCTCTCTCTCTCGCGCGCTGACTTTCTGTTGCACTTTCCTTTCTCCTCGTGTCACTTTTTGATCTTCTCGCTCTCTTTTATCGGCTATGACTCAACCTTCACGCTTCACGCTCGCGCCGGCAATCTCGTCTCCTCTCGTTGCCTCTCTATCAGGATCACCCACGGCTGTTGATTGCCAGGTCTTTGCTGAGGTGACAAAGAAAAACTCCAGGCTGCAAAATAAAGCGGGAAGTAGGATTGAAGATGAAGATATGGCGGCGGGCGGGCGGGGGTGGTTAGAGGGGGGGGAAGGGGTTGGGGGGGCTGTTCGTTTCCCGGGGGGGTGGGGGGGTGGGGGCGGGGGGGAGGGGGTCTTTAGCGTCTGAAGGGTGATTTCAGCGTGGGAGGGGAGAGTGCCACAGAGTCACACCTGCTGCTGCCGCCGAGGACGACGGGGGGGCCGAGCGCGTCGCACTTCATGTGGAATCATTTCCCTGGGAAAGCAAGCCTGCCCACGCGCAGTACAGACCTGGGGGGAGGAGACACGGGCACACGGTTAGAGAGAGTTAGAGAGAGGCTCGTCACACACAGGATGCACGGGCACTTACACACGTTTGAGGCTCATTTTTGACCTGGAAGTAAACCTGTATCCTGTATAACCTGTATCCCCCCTTTGACTAGGCTGCTGACTGTGAATGCAGACGGACAGACAAGCCTGAGTGGATGAAGAGAAAGTAGTTTTGTTGTGTGGGAATATACACACTGACTAAAACAAGAGCTAAATGCCCTAAAATACCCTGTACTCATTCTGGAGTACAAGGAGTGTGTGTGTGTGTGTGTGTGTGTGTGTGTGTGTGTGTGTGTGTGTGTGTGAGTGCCATCTGTGGGTGCTGTGTGAGAGAAGACTCCCTGCTGCAAAAGATGGAATAATTGGTGTGAATCTCATAAATAATGTACCAGCAACTCAAGAACACACACACACACACACACACACACACACACACACACACACACACACCATCTTGCTTACTCACACAATGACACTTGAGCATATTTGATTATGCTGACACATGTGCTCTTCTTGACATACGCCACACCACACACACACCACTTCTACGAACCCACTACACAAATGCACATACACTGTATACACACCATACGTTTTCGGGAACACACTTCTTCACACCTACACACACACACACACGCACACACTCATACTGAAACAAGCTTGAGTATCTGTAGACATACGCGCACACCACAAACTTAAAATAAACGCGCACAGCGAGCGTAGCGCTCGTTACAGGACAAACACATCGCTGCAATATGGTGTTGTTCTCAGAGGGGGAGTTTGCATCGTCATTGAAAGTTTAAATTGTCCCGTCCTGAGAGAGTTTCATGGGGACTTGAAAACCAAAATACACGAGCATCGCTGAGAAAATGAGACTTCTTTTCTTCAGTCGTGAAAAATGGATTTTGTGTAGATGCATGGGTTTTGTCCGATAACAGTGAAAGTCTGATAACCTAAATGATTGGCTACCCACAAAAGAAAATATGAATCCCATACATATCCTTCTTAATATTTTGTATCTATCCATCACATAACTTCGTCTTCAACCCTCCAATCCCGTGATGAACCACCTAAGACTCTCTAAGTCACCACCAGCAGCATCACGGCTCCATCAGCCACCCAGGAGGGTTGGAGCTTCACCCAACCGCTGGACACCTCTTGGAGTCGACACCACACCTATGCTCATTTCTCATTTCTCATGCTGTTAGTAAATGTTTGTGATTGTAAACCTATAGCCTCTCCTGATTGAACTAAAATGCACTCGTCTCTCTCTCCCTCCATTTGATTTGCTCCACCATCTCTCCTGCCTCAGCCTGTCCTCCTCTCCTACTTCATAACTCTCTCCCCTTCGCATTTATCATCCTACCATCTAATGGCTTTATGCTGTGTTCTCTATCTTCTGACTCTCTGCTTCTCCCCATCTCTCAGTATATCTCTCTATAAAGCGCTTCTGTGTGAGCCGCTCTGTGTGGTCTGTGGCTTGTTTGTGTGTGTTTGCAAAGCGCAGTACTTAGAGGAATTACAGCAAGAGCAGCTCTAGGTCAGCACATGGTAAATTCACATACCAGGAAGTAGCTTGGTGGTTAACAGTACTGGCTCAACGAATGAAACAATAAATAATATATATATATATTGATTCTCTTAGTTACAACAACACTGTGCTACTAACACTTTGGTGCTAACAGGTTAACAGTTTTTAAGGTCATGTTTTCCTCCCACCCAATCCCTCCAGATAGAAACAAAAACAAGCAAAAACGATTCTAGTTGCGTAACTTTTGAAGTTTCACGCTCTCATCGGAATTAAAACTTTGAGATGAGAGGAATGTTATGTCTCTCACATCAAAGCCATTTCATATCAGCCGTCATATCAAACACTGAGAGCGTCTGTACCCAGATCTGTTCATGCTGCCATCCATGAACGCTTTTATGTTCACAGCTACGAACGCCATCTGTGACAGCTTGCGTTTTACAACGCGATATACCGCACTTCGTATTTGACATATGTGTAGTGAGCACGCTCTTGTGCTGTGACTGCATGGCGGCTTATGCTTGAGGTCAATGTGTGTGTGTGTGTGTCAAAAAGTGAAATATCACTTTAAGGGCTGTAAACTACTGGTATGAGATAAGGGAATAAAATGGTAGTACATGAAAATGGTTGCATGACCAACAGATACACACTGGAAGAGAGAGTAATACACAAACACAGGCTGAGCCAAACACGCACGCGCACGCGCACACACACACGCACACACGCACGCACACACACACACACACACACACACACACACACAGTAGTGGTATTCCTGGGGAAAGCCTAATCTTTCACGCTTGGGTCCTTTCTCCCCCACTTTATCCTGCAGGATTAGAGAGAGAGAAAGAGAAAGGGACAGACAGACACAGAGAGAGAGAGAGAGAGAGAGAGAGAGAGAAAAGAGAGAGACAACAACAACTGTACTGACTGAAAGAAGGAAAAGGAGGAGTGGAAGTTGAGGACTCATGCTCGTTGTAAACTCCTCAGTTCAGGCTGAAACTGAAGTTCAACTACAGCAACTACAGCAACTCATTAGGATATCGATGGAGGGAGGGCAAGAAAAGAGAGAGGGAGAGAGAGGGAGAGAGAGAGAGAGAGAGAGAGAGAGAGAGAGAGAGAGCTCAACTGACCTAAATTGCAGAAAGAGAGAGTACTGCTTCACTGAAACTGACACGCAAACACACATTCACTGAAAAGCGATGTCACCTGAATCTTGCTGAGTGTGCAGTGTGTACGTGTGTGTGAGTGTGTGGCTATCAGATGACCTGTAACCCAAGCTGTCTGTCCTCCATGAGCTTTAGTCTCTCACACACACACACACACACACACACACACACACACACACACACACACACACCAACACAATGATTCACCTTCCCAAGGTCTGTGTGTGTGTGTGCTCTCAGAGACACTGGTTACAGTGAAAAAAAATGTGTGTGTGTGTGTGTGTGTGAGTGTGTGTGTGTGTAGTCAGTGAACTGAACCATTCACTAATGCACTACGCTATTGTCCTTCTACGGTCAAAACAGGCGAGGTGTGTACATGCCACCCTCTGTCTCACATTCACACGCACCAGACAGAAGATACACCCCGCCCCCCCCCCTCCGTCTTTCTCCCACACGCATGACATCACGCCCCAGTACACACAAGCGTGTACCGGGAAAACACGGAGCGGGTTTTACCGCGGATTAGCTCAACTAATTATCCGTGATAAAACATGCGGACCTCACCCTTGATAAGCACTAGAGTATCACACGATAAAACACCCTGCGGGCAGACAGACAGCACGACCGACTTTCCCATTCTGTAAACTACAGTTCACATGTATAATGCATCAAGGTTAGGTAAGGTGAGGTTGTTATGTACAGTCGTCTATTATTTACACAATTAAACACACCAAAACATGCTCTGTAATTCCTGGAGCTATAAGACTATAGCTCCAGTGTTATTGACACTCTATAAGTGTTATTGTCGCTGCAGTCGTAGCAACGGGGCCACCGGTAACCACGGTGCAGCACCACCCCGAGTACACCGATGCTTTTATACAACATTAAACTTTTTTTTTTTTTTTTTTTAATTAAATTGTTTTATTTTGGTCCTCCTCCAACAAAAAAAAAAAAAAAAATCATTTGGCATC
>JAXDDW010000009.1:7095000-7100000 GCA_034670385.1 Hoplostethus mediterraneus
AGCCCACACTCGCACACGCCCACAGGGAGGGAGTCCCGCATGCAGCGCTCCAACGTGTGTTATGCAAGGGGCTGAACGCGAGCCAGAGCTCTCACACTCTCTGCCCTACACACACACACACACACACACCACACACACACACACACACACACACACACACACACACACACACACACACACACACACACACACATACACACACACAGGGCCCCTCCCACGGCTCGCTCGGCCAACTTCATCAGGTATTCATTCAAAAAACACACACATGCCAGCTGGCTGCAAGCCCAGAGACCGCTTACAAGGAGAGAAAGAGAAAGAGAGAGCGAGACAGAGAGAGAGAGAGAGAGAGAGAGAGAGAGAGAGAGAGAGAGAGAGAGAGAGTGGGTGGGATGGTGTTACAGTGAGAAGGGCAGAGAGGAGGAGTGTAGGAGAGATAAAGAGAGAGAGGGAGGGAGAGGGGAGAGTGAGCAATAGAGATTAGCGAGAGTATGGGAAAGAGAGCACACTGAGAATGATTGACACATGTAAAACTCATACACACACACAGGCACGCATGTATCAATACACACACACACACACGCACACACACACGTATGTATATACACACACGTGCACACACCTGCATGCTTACATACACATACATGCATATGTACACACAGACGCACACAGGCTGAAAGGTTGTAGTAAAATGTTAGCGGTGGGAATACATGTGCATATATGTAATACATACATACACACACACACACACACACACTGCTTGAATCAATATCAATATCTCACACACACACACACACACACACACACACACACTGCTTGAATCAATATCACACCCGCCACATTGCAGGTAAGGAGTCGGTGAAGCTGCACTTGCTCCGTTCGGCCACTAGATGTCATGACTTGGTTGCCTCAGCGACACAGTGCAGCAGCCTACCTCTGTTCGTTAGCTGACCTAGTTAAAAGACCATTTGGAAATAAATATAGATGAAATGTTCTCCTCGGTGCTGAGATGGAGCACGCACTCACTCGCGAGACATTTATACACACACACACACACACACACACACAATCGTAATGGCTCCCACTAGACTCGCAGGGTCTAAACACACACTGAAAAGACATCCTGTTTGTGTTGGTTGGTCTTCCTGTCAGCTCGCCATCAACCCAATGTTCAACTTGGCTTGGCGGTGGACTATTTTAACCACCGCGGAGCCGGCAACATTTTAAAGTTTGCTTGCTCAAGAGAGTAGCAGAAGGGCATACACAGTGTAATCCTGAAGGCTCGGATGGGTGGAAGAGGATCTTGTGGTAATCTGTCATTTCCTTTTGGGGTTTATTTGGGCAGCATCTTTGGTGATAAGCGGCCATTGCTCTTCCCAGAGATCAGTTGGCAATCAAACAGCGGCCAGTACTTCCTTCCATTTTCCATGAATTTTGAAGTTTGAGGCTCTCTTTTCTTTCGTGTGTTCAGACATGGTTGCCAGCGCTGGTAACGCCAACCACTGACTTATTCTGTTTATCTGAAACAAACTGCTGTTGCGGTAAAACGCGTCAGTTCCTGTGCGGCGGAGGGAGAGACCTACCCGAGACATGTTTACAACAGAGAATGGAAAAGCTCTCACGAACTGAATATCAGTTGAATCACCGCTGCGTCATATCAATCGGGGGGGGAAAAAGCGGCAAAAAAATACATTTATTTATATGAAAATGCTGTTGATTATTACTTCATATCAGAGGGAGCGAGGGGGAGAGATAAACAGAAAGACAGAGAGAGAGAAGCAGAGGGAGAGAGGAAAACATACCAGAGGACCAAGAGACCGACGGACTAGACGGTGTGTTTATTCCCTAGTCGGGCTTGTTTCCTCAGGTGACCTCGAGTGCATAGCGGCACTCGTCTGTTGCCTTGGTAGCTAATTGGAGCATTTAATCATAATTCATTTGTCTGGGTTTGTTTACAATGTGCAGTCAAGTGAAAGAGTTGATAGAGAGAGAGAGAGAGAGAGAGAGAGAGAGAGAGAGAGAGAGAGAGAGAGAGCGGGGGTGGGAGAACAAGCACAACCAGATGAAAAAAAAAAATGAGTGGTGATTTTCATTCTCTCCCTGTCTGTATCTCTCTCTCTTTATTTGACTGGCTGCACCCTCACTCTCTTCTTTCCTTTCCTTTCTCTCTCCCTCCTTCCCCTCCTCTTCCTCCTCCATAGCCGAATGGGCTGCCCTCTTTCTCTAATTAACCTTGTCTGTGTGTGTACATTCAAATATATTGGATCCAAAACACTTAAAATGTGTGTGTGTGTGTGTGTGTGTGGTCTGTCTCTCCATCAGTGTTAAAACCTTCTCATGCTAAAGTGTCATGGCCGCAGGTGAACGCCCCACACTTCAGACCCACATAAATACATTTTTGCGGTCTGTCCAAAGTCAGATTTTCCCACTCGATGACCATTTTGACTGAGAAAGCTGCTTTGGTTGGCTGTTAATAGCAACTTGAGACAACAATAAATGTATGAAATATTAGGACAACCTTCCTAAGATTGACTTTTTCCCCTTTTGACTTTCTTTAGCCTTTCGTCTCCTCATAATTTACATTGCAGAAGTTAAGAGAAATCCCTCAGGAGCCGTAGATTGTGCCTGGACTCAACCTCAAATTAGTCCGTTTTGATGTGAGGAGCAGATGGGTCCAAATACTTTGTACACTTGTTGCATCTAGACCTGGAAACTAACATGGGAAACTGGGACGGGAGGTTTGAAAGCACACATCTCAATTCTCTCTGTTTTGACAGCAGATCTCAGGCCAGCAAATGTTGAAACGACACTGTTCCGCAAAAGTAGAAATACACAGGCTACGACCAAAGTGAAACAACAGCAGCGTGTTACATACGAGGAAGAGATCAACACTGAAGCAACAGACTCCATCACAACATCACACCTGCCTGCTGCAAGTCAATAATCACAACACAACATGAATCAAAGGATCAATGACATGTCAAGTGCGCTGAAAAATCCCACTGCAAATACTGCACTGCTGACGGGGGACATGAAGGCTCTCTCGCTCCCTCCCTCCCTCCCTCCCTCCATCTCCCTCCCTCTCTTTCATGTCTCCTCTTTTCCATTCCAGTCTCAGTCACAGCTCAGTCACGATGAAAAGCATATATATATATATATACTCATATACATATCAGAGAGCTCTGTGCTCTCTCACACACACACACACACACACACACACATGCTCTCTCTCTCTGTCTGTCACACACACTCTCATTCACCCACGCAAACTTCACACACACACACACACACTGCGGTGATGACAACAGCAAAACCCCCGCCCTCCTCTCTGCTCCTCTACTCTGTTGCTTTTCTCCTCCTGCGGATGTCTCGGCTCTCTCGTTCATCCATGTCTTTCCATGTGTGTGTCTGCATGTGTGTGTGTGTGTGTGCGCGTGTGAGACAGCAGGTTCCCAGCCGTCTGATGTTCAGGGATCACACACACACACACAGAACACACACACACACACACACAATCACTGCAACATTGACTTTATCATTCCAGCTTCCAGTATCAACTCATTCATCATAACTCATATTATCGGTGAACATTGGGCCATCTACAGATCTCTCTTTTTCTCTTTTCATGTACCCCCCTCTGTCTGACTCTCACCATCATCTCACTGAATTCCACTTGCATTCTCTCTCTCTCTCTCTCTCTCTCTCTCTCTCTCTCTCTCTCTCTCTCTCTCTCTCTCTCTCTCTCTCTCTCTCTCTCCCTCCCTCCCTCCCTCGCCCCCTCCTCCTGGTCATGAACCTTCTGCCAGGCTGTGTAACTTGCTGGCAGTGTAGTGTGCCACTCCAGCCCAAGCCGCATCCCATTCACAAACCTACTAATCCACACACACTATTAGAACCCTGCTACTCACACACACACACACATACACACACAGAAGTGTGTGTGTGTGTGTGTAGGATTAGGGAGGGAGTGGAATGGATGGGCAAATCACTGCTAAGCCCCTCTATTGCTGTATAATCCTACTGAGTACACACACACACACACGCACAAACACGCAAATATACTCACACGTAATATGCAAACATGCACGCACGCACACGCACGCGCACACACACGCACACACACACACACACACACACACACACACAAAGAAAAAGGCAGCATCACAAACGTTCGGATGCACAATATGCAGGCAGATATCCAACACTCTCATTCAAGGACAAACGCAGACACAAACACCCAAATATAATTTCAAAGACAATATATAATCCCGCTCGGAGGGTGTGTGTGTGTGTGTCGCTTCACAAAAAAGGAGAGTGAGAGAGAAAAGGGAGGGCGGGAGAGACGAGCGGGAGACAGAAAGAGAGAAACACTACATTTTTTATAATGGAGCCCTTTGAAGAAATGAAATGAGAGAAAACGGAGAGGCAGGAAAAAAGTTATTCAGACACATACGACCATTCATCCATTACAAGCATCCATTCATCCCAACCAGCCAACCGACCATTCAGACGTTTATCTTCCCTTCCTTCCGCAGGAGACGCTGCCACGCATTAAAGGAGAACTTCGCTGAATTCTTAACAATTCACATATGAAGAATTCACACGTGCCTTTTTTTTTTAGTTGAGACGAGGACGTGTCGGGAAAGCCAGGAAGTGTGATGTCATACCGACGTACAGCACAGCTCCTCCCTTGACAGAGAATAAGAGACTTTGATCACTTAAGGAACTGGACTGGACCATCTGGACTTTTATCGGTACTGTATTTGAAATTCAGGTCATTTTCCCCAATTTTTCCAACATGGATGTAGTGCAGTTTGAAACACACTATATACAGGATGTGATAGTGTTGCTATGTGGTTCGGCTACTGCTTCACAAATACTGAAAATCTACTTTATAGTGCAAATGTACAATAATGCATGAAGCGTCCTCGTGCAGTACTGCTCATTCACTGACACCACATATTGTTGCAACATAACTTTCTTGCACATTTCTTCGATATCCG
>JAXDDW010000009.1:7105000-7115000 GCA_034670385.1 Hoplostethus mediterraneus
CTTATTAAAGGTAATTAGATCAATCGATGTGATCGGAAGACTAACAACTCTGAGGTTGGAATACCAACGTGGCAGGCAAACTAAAGGAGTAAGTGAACCAATGTCTTGTAGCTTATCTAGCATGGACAACCATATATAGTTGGTCTCCAGCTACCCAGCGTGCATCTGGTCTACGCCTCATCATGTGAGTATAGTAGAAAACAAGGGAAATAAGGTCCTCCCACTATACTGCAAAACCGAATGGTGTCCTTACAAAATGAGATGCAGACATGAAGGGTGAGTGTCATTTTGTGAACTGTCAAGTGTGAACTGGTGTTAGTGTGGTTGGGAGCTGTCCTCACCTCATTAAACAGAGCTCCTACAGACGCCCCCTGGTTTGTCAGCGGGTGGTACAGCCCATGGAGAGGGGGTCCAGACTATCCCAGAATGCAGTGCTTTGTGCCAGGGGCCCAGCACTCCCTGCTGGAGAGAGACAACAATAGTTAGAAAACAAAACTAGGGGAAAATACTTTTTGCCTTCCTCATAATTTCAGTGCAGGATCTCCACACTGAGAAACATACGCCGAATACACCATGATGCAATACTTCGGTGTACATCAGCTACCTTTACATGCAGAATACTTCAGCGTCCCGGATCAACTCATGATGGAGAATTCAAAGCAAACTGTTTACAGGAACGCTAACAAAGCGATCTGAAGTTGTGTAGTTACGCGCCCCAAAGCAATGTAATCAGAGTAAAACCTTTCAGACGTGCACAGAAGATTCCCCGCTAGAGCAATACCTCCAACATGCACGATATTTATCTTTCTGCTCTTCTTGCATATGGAGCAGCAGCCTCAGCACAATCCTGCAATCATTACACAGGGGAAGGCGAGCGCAAAGGCAAAGCACTGTAAACCTTATGGCCCCGCCTCACCCCGAGACCAGACGTCACGGACACCCACGTCACTCACCGTGAAGTGAACGCACACGCACCAAAGGAAAATGTATTCGATCGGAAGAAAGTGTTTACGTGGGTATTAGCTGCTAAAATTCTCCTGTTGGACGGATTTTTTAAAGGTTTATATCGCCCATTTCAGACTGGGCCATTCATGTAACCGCCTCAACCATTGCACCATTGCACCCCTGAATCATTCTGATTGGGGTATTATTAACGTAATGTTATGCTCCATGTCAACGGAGGCTACCGTGTTGTGAAATGATTAACTCTCAGCAGCAAGTGGACAAAGGCAAAATGTACTTGGCCAAGCAACTACAGACGTCAGACGTCAGAGTTAAGAACTAAAATGTCTGGTTCATGAAAAGCCTAGACTACCACGTACTTTCTACCCTGTTGCATTTGTCTGTTTGATACCCTTTAACCCTGCTTTTGTTTGGCATTTCACTGTGCACCGTTCACTGTGTAGCTTTCACTTGTTATTGTTTTACTGTCTGCAAAGTGTTTTGAAAAGTGCCACACAAATAAAGGTCATCATTATGAACAGGACCCGTCGTATCCACGAAACAACCAGAGCGTCTTTAAAGACATCAAATGTGCAAGAAATTGACTCGCACGCAAGAAAACACCCACGCGCCGGCATCAGAGACAGAGTAGCGTATTGTCGAGTGTGTACACACACACACTCTTTGGGACTAATTAGGAGTTGTGGTGGAGCGATGGGGATGCGAGAGACATGTTCCCTCCTGTACTTCAGCTGCTGTGTGTGTGTGTTTGTAAGGGGGGTATCCTCAAACATCCTATTGACCTATTTCTTACCTGATCAGAGGGAAGTGAAGAGGAGGAGAGGAGTGTGTGTGTGTGTGTGTGTGTGTGTGTGTGTGTGGTTGTGTGGGTAAATGTCTTAAGGTTGACTAGGGAATTCAGAAAGAGAGGGGAATTGCGTGGTTTTGTGTGTGTGTGTGTGTGTGTGTGTGTGTGTGTGTGTGTGTGTGTATTAGGTTATTAAATGTAGGATATACAACTCCAGGCACACTCCTTATGTTATGCACAATGACTCTATTCTATAAGGGATTGAGAGCAATGGTGGAAATAAGATATGATAATGGGGCGGGAGAGAGAGAGAGAGAGAGAGAGAGAGAGAGAGAGAGAGAGAGAGAGAGACACACACACAAAGAGAAGCAGCTAGAGAGAGAATGTCTGGTATGGCAGACATGGGAAAATCAATATGTTTCCACGGTGGGATACAGTAAATCGCCAGGGTTAAATTAAGCATGCATGCACACACACACACACACACACACACACACACACACACACACACACACACACACACACACACACACACACACACACACACACACACACACACACACACACACACACACACACACACACACACACACACACACACACACACACACACAGAGCTGCCATAATCCCAGCTGCCCATAGAAAGCTATACGGTTTACGCAGACTTGGGGGATTTGTAATGTGTGTATGTGAGTGAGAAAGAGAGAGAAAAGAAGAGATAGAACAAGAAAGAGAGGGAAAGAGATGGCTGGGGACTGCAGCTGCGGATTACTAGACCCCGACTGGCAAAGGAATCCATTGTATGGTATTAAAAGGCGAGGGAGAGAGCGGGATGGAGATAAGAGGGAAAAAAAGAGTGATAGAAATGGCAATAAAGTGACAAAAAGCAACAGAGGAGAGAAAGGAAAAGAGAGCCAGAGAAAGCAAGACAGATGGAGAGAATAGAGAGAACAGAGAGGTAAAGAAGAGAGAGAGGAGACAGAGAGAGAGAGAGAGAGAGAGAGAGAGAGAGAGACACAGAGTGAGAGAAACAGATGGCGGAGGAGAGGCAGATAGAAACTCGCTGGGAGGACAACACCGGCTCAGTCAGCCAGACACAGCAGGGGAGTACGGGAGGCTGAGAAATGTCAGCGAAAAAAAGGAGGAGAGAGCAGGAGAGATAAAGCCAATCGTAAACACTGTGGTCCTGCAGCACGATTGGCTGGCTGGTGAACGGTTTGAAGGGAAGCGGTGGTCGCCGGTGTCCAGTCCGCTCAGCAGGTGCAGTGACATTCCCACATCATCACAAACCCGATATTGCTCAGTTCAGGAAGAAAAGTGTCTACTCCAGCCAGAACAACAACAAAAAAAAACCTCCTCCGTATTATCAGAGTTGTAGGCCAACTCCACGTAGCTTCCCACACCTTCTCATATATATATGAGTGTAGACAGGATGGCAGGATAACTAACCCAGAGAAAGACACCTGGCACACTGGCACGCTGATGGCATTAGGGAGTTCCTGGTTAGAGTCGATTGGCAAAAAGCCCTGCCTGTACTGAGACTACATTCATTGTCAACCACTCAAACACACACACACACACACACACACACACACACACACACACACACACACACACACACACACACACACACACACACACACTGTGTCTCCATCCATCATGTCCAATCCAGGAATCAGGCAGGCTAAATTAGTCAGCGATGTTTCAGTGTAAACTACATCAAGTGAAGTGGCTGATTGAATTGCAGAGTGCATCGTGGACCAGACAGCTCCAGTGGTGCACTGCATGTATGTGTGTACATGCGTGTGTGTGTGTGTGTGTGTGCACATGCGGGTGTGTGTTAAAACTCTATGCACTGGTTTCTTTGTTTTGTACTCTGTGCCCTTGTGTACGGGGTGATACAAAGATTTTGTTTTTGGAACATGAATGGGCCCAAAACCGCTGTATTCTAACAAGGGCTCTCGGAGTGAGTGTTTGTGTGTACTTGACTACATGCTAGCATGGTTACCCTGTGTTTATTTTTGTACACTCAACTGTCACATTGTGAGTTTTGTTTGTCTTTCGCTGTGTGTCCGTGTATTATTTTCCCCTTGTCTTCAAAAGACGTCGTCCACCCACAATCACCGTGGGCTCTGCCAAATCCGGTGCCTACTGTATTATACAAACACGTTTGACTTGGCGTCGCAGAGTCAAAGTCTTTTCATAGAAAGAGGCTATGGACTGTGAAACCGCAAGTACTAGGTTCAAAGGCTACCATCAGCAAAATGCTTTCCCCGAAATGCTTCAGGAGGTTGGATTCCCCCCCTTGAACAAGTGTTTCTCACAAACCCTTTAAGCAAGCACACCAAAAAGACGAGCAACTCTTCAGGGTCGTGAAAAGAACGGTTCAGAAAGGTCCGACTCTTTAGAGAGGCGTGGGAAAATGTTGGCCAACTCTTTTTATAGGCTCAAGTTCACAAATGGGCACAGATGTTACAAAAGTAAGCAAAAAAACATTAACATTGCACATCCGTTCTTGGACGCGTTACATTTCTACGTGTGTATTTGTAAATATATTTGCTTTATCAAAATGAACTATGATGTAAAAATACATGGGAATGTGGCGACACGAGGCCTTCACCTTCTCCCCCCGTTGACTTTGAAAATAGTTCTGTAATTATGTGAGTGATTACATTTCATATAGTGCAAAGCTCATCATTTATCATAAACATGACAGACTATCACACACACACACACACACACACACACACACACACACACAAAGCAGATAATGAGCAGATGATTTCTACTGGCGGTGGCCTCCAGAATGCTTTGGGGGCTGACGTAGTGTCTGACAGCTGTTTGGTTGGTTGAGGCAGAAGAATGCAGTGTGTGTGTGTGTGTGTGTGTGTGTGTGTGTGTGTGTGTGTTTGCATGTTTGTGCGTGTGCATGTGTGTGCGCATGCATGCACGGACAGACCGAATGACTGACCATTACTGTACTGTAAGGGAAATGCCTTCCTCAACCACAACCCCATTTTCCTAGAATTGAACATATCTGCCATTCCACAAGTGAGGACTCAGCCCTGCTCCGTGTTTCATGGTGCTCCAAGCAAGGACGAATGTTATCCTGGGTGCACACATGTCTGGAAATACCAGTGTCCTTCACTTATCGGCATCCTTTATCTATCATTCTACACTCCGTTGCTTTGTCACTGCAAGTGGGTGCTTTTTTCCTCTATGCGGCGGCTGTGTGAGGTTCAGTTTTTATAAAGATCGGCATTGCTAGCCTGACCTACTTTTGAAATGGCTATGTTATCCAATACTGATATCATATTGTGGCCACTACAAAGAAAGAAAAGCAAGTGAGACAAGCAAGTGAGGAAAGCAAGTGAGACAAGAAAGAAAGCAAGCTAGGAAGCCAGCAAAAAAAAGAAAGAAAAGCATGAAATTTTCCTTCACCATTCCGATGCTGCACCGCGACGACACGTTTGAGACGATAGGGGGCGTTTGCAATCAAGCCATGCCGTGCTCCCAGCCAATAAAGAAGAGGGCCTTTCATCATGCTAGCCGGCGCTGGCCAGGAACACAGACCAGAGCTCTCACCCACACTGTCTGAATGAGAACTGACTCATTTTAATCACTGTTTTGTAGTGGGTGGACTGAAAATGCACAGGGTCAACGGGTGCTTGTACGCTGTGACATGATGAGAATGCTGCAGTTAAAAGTAGATAACCGACTATAGGAAAACCTATATATACACATCAGTCTGTTACTGTAATAATCACCCTGTGGATATCACACTACCCTCCATGCTGTGACGCAGGAGCTGATCACAGGCGGAGTCACCCAGACTGAACGATACTCACTCTTGCGGTTAGCCTGGAGTAATGCACAGGAGGGAGCGCAACGGTGTGGAAGCTCATTCAGCTGTTGCTTTTAAGCCATATGACGGGCAATTAGGCGTAAGTACTCTCTCTCTCTCTCTCTCTCTCTCTCTGCCCCCCCCCCCCCCCACCACCACTCTGTCTGTGTCAACACTCATACGCACACCCACCTTCTCTATTCATATTGATGTCTCCTTTCTTATAATAAAGCAGGCAGGGTAGGGTGTCCTGTTCAAGCTGTATTTTGCAAGGTTATACAACCCTACCTTTGTGTAACTGGAGCACAGATACACATACGTATACAGACACACACACACACACACACACACACACACACACACACACACACACACACACACACATACACACACACACAGACATACACAACCTTGGCTTTGTCTTACTCCATTGTCTTGTATTTGTGACAAATTAATGTGTGTAGTTCTGTGTGTTTGTGTGTGTGTGTGTGTGTGTGTGCATGTGTGTGTGTGTGTGTGCGTGTGTGTGCGTGCGTGTGCGTGTGCATGTGCGTGTGTGTGTGTAAGCTTCTGCGTTAAGAGGGCATGTTAAGAGAATAGGAAGCGTGTTTTCTCTGCCAACCCTCTCCTTGGCAGTCAAACAAGGACACACACACACACACACACACACAAACACACAAACACACACACACACACACACAGTGCTGAGCGTTTTTAATTGGCCAATGATTTGCCAGTTAGCGTTCTTGCTACTCTCTTCACCTCACTGTGCTGGCCTCCTGCCCTGGTGCTTGGCAGAGACACAGCTGGACCCGGGGAATGCGTTTGCATGTGTGTGTGTATGTGTTTGGCATGTGTGTCATCCTGAAGTAATTCGTTTCACAAGTGTGTGTGTGTGCGTGTGAGTGTCTGTGAAGGCAGAGGTGTGTCATTCCAAGAAAATACGTTTCACAGTTGTGTGTGTGTGCATGCATATATATGTGTGTGTGTGTGTGTGTGTGTGCGTGGTTCCAGGAAACTCCCACTCCCCACATTCACTGAGGCCCTATGAAATCTCTCCTATTTAATTACTATTTGTGGAAACTTAAAACCAATTTTCTGTTTTATTTTTCATGGATTAAGGTTTTTATTTTAGATTCTTTTTTTTTTGTTTTATTGTCTTAGTCAATATATACGCTTACATTCACATCTCAACATTTAACATCTTTAATGTGTGTGCGCTTTTGTTATGTGGCTGATACTGAGTGTGCTAAAAAAAACAACAACCTTAAACCTAAATCAGACACACACACACACACACACACACACACACACACACACACACACACACACACACACACACACCACCTGTGTTCACCAGGGCTTTAGCTTCAGGGGGTAGATATATCCTTAAGACTCCTATTTAAAGACATGTACATTACATTCTACGTAATTTACTGGTCTTTGAAAAGAGAGAGAGAACGGGACATATTATTAGTTGTAAATGTGTTGCAGGGCATTTCTGATAAAAGAGCAAATGCGCTCACACATGCCACCGGGTAAAAAATAGTAAAAAAGAAAATCCTCGTGGATACCAACGTATAGTGTGTGTGAGGAAGTGTGTGTAATGTTCATTATGTGTGTGAGACTTATGTATGTGATGTCATACGCAGATTGCATCCTCCCCTGCAATATTTTGCAATGATCATTCTACACACACACACACTCTCTCTCACACACACACACACACACACACACACACGGCACACAACTGACAGCTACGAGCAACCCAAGGTCAAAATTGAGAGGATGAGATAAGTGTTTGTGTGCGGTGTGGTATGGTGTGTGTGTGTGTGTGTGTGTGTGTGTGTGTGTGTGTGTGCGTGTGTGATGACATCATTACTAGAGCAGAGCACTCCATCGCTGATTGATGAAGAGAGGGGTTGCTATGGTCGACTGCTGTGAGCTCATTGCCCGGCAACCAGACAGCTGGAGTCTGCTGCTGCTGTGTGTGTGTGAGTGTGTGTGAGTGTTACAGGCTGACAGCTGCAGGACTGAAATCACACACACACACACACACACATACACCACCCTACACACAAACACTTGTCTCATTCACACACACATACATGTACTGTAGTCCCAGACACTTTACCTCACACACTCTTGTATCTGTCTTTCTCTTTCTCTGTGTGTGTGTGTGTGTGTCTCTCTCTCTCCCTCTCACACACACACACACACACATGCGTGCACACACCAGTAGCTAGACATGTGACAACAGTCTGGCTCCCATCTTGACTACTAAGTAGCAGGCATTGCTGTGTAATTACCGTTTCTAATGCTGAACAGAGTTGACTAGTCTTACATCTGGTCTGAGAACAGTGATCAATGTGGTTATCGCACAATATCTGTGTTGTGTTATGTATTGAATAGAAAAGGATTCATTGGTGATATTTCTTTTTTGCGTTTTTGGCTGCTGATCTCTCACTCACACTGTTTTTCTCTGTCTCTCACACACACATATGCACGCGCACACACACACACACACACACACACACTAACAGCCCTCCTCCATAGCTTCTTTGCCAGCATTGTAATGCTTCTGATTACAATCCAGTAGCTAGATAGCACAGCAACTCTGACAATGACTTGTAAGGAGATAGGCTGTTCAAGCTCTCACATGAGACCTATCAGTTTACCAATCACACACATACACACGCACACGCACACACACACACACACACACACGCACACACGCTTCTCAGATTCCCATCCATTGAGAAGTGAACAGAGGAGACGGAATGCTAACCTCACATGACGGAACCCTCCCTGGAGGCGGGGCTAACTGACTGACAGCAGCACCCACCAATCCTGGCTCGGCCTGCTCTGATCTTAGCCTGATCTCAATGGTCTCTTTCAGAAGAATCAAAAAGGGTTACAAAAACTGACACTGACTGCGGAGGAATTTATGGGGGTACAAAAACAGTGTGGTGCTATTTTTTTTTACCATATTATGAAGAAAAAAAACGGATTTCCCTAGCTGTTAAATAGGAAATTAATGAAGTAGATGTAGTCTGGTTACATTATCAGAAGAGGTGAACTGAATTTTGAAATTGAACAGGATGAATTTTGAGCCGACACATGAAAGACTTGGAGACTTTCATCGCAGCTGGAGGCACCCTTAATCGCTCTATTAGCAAAGCTCTAAACTCACACTCATTTAATCAGCTCTCCGATGTGATGACGACAGAAGAAATTGGGTTTGATGTCTGTTTGATGACGGGAAGATGGTTTAATGATATTTAATGGTTGGTAAAATAGCCCTGCATATATCCAATGATGACAAAAATGTGTTTGGATATATATATTAGAACTGTAACTGTGTGATACTGTTGAGAAAATACCCAGGTAGTCTAAGGTGATATGCCTAAGGTGGTCCTGGAAGCTCAATGAGTAGAACACGGCACTGCCAAGGTTAGAGATTTGAATTCCCACTGGGGCTGCCCATAATAAAATAAAAATATCTAGTAGATAATAGTATGAAATCCCTTGCTGAATGTGACCCAGTTTATAAACGCAGCGGCAGCGCAGCCTCATAGATAGTATGACCATCCCATAATGGGAAGGTCACAGGTTCAAGCCCTAAAACAGTCATGTGTTCTTGAGCTGTAATTGTAAGTCATTGTAAGTCATGTAAGTCATTGCATGTCCCTCTGGATAAGAGTGCTAAATCCTCAAAATGAGTCACACGCTATCAGCGTGATGACTGGTACTTCATAATGTGGCTGATTTCCCAACTCTTTTGTCTCTGTGCAGGAAGTCAATGTGCCTCATTCACGAAAGACTTTGAATTTTATTGAATTTTATTTATGAATCCGACTTTTTTCTATGTTCGTAGAAACGTTATATGATCAGATCTGATCGTATAACGTTTCTACAAACATAGAAAATAAATAAAATAAAATAAATAAAATAAAATTCAAAAGTATCTGAATTTGTTCATTTGGTACGATCAAATCCTACGCCCCTGCCGTCCTCCTGTGGCTGATAATACACCTCTAGTTCTCCTTATACGTTTTTGCAATCTAGTTTCATGTCGCACTGTTTCTTTTTATTACCTCAGCAACGGTGTGTGTTTCTGTTGAAACAGCATTGACAGCGTTCATAATTTCTTCATGCTTTACTTTTATCAGTTCTCGTGACTCCGCTGCTGATGCTTCTGAAAACTCTGTTGTTGTTTTTTCTCATGCATGCAACACTTCCATTTCAAGTTCTTCTTTTCCCCTGGTTGACTTGCACACCACCCTTCAGTCTGCAGTCTTTTACGGTGTTGAACGGCGTTTACTTGCAAACCGGCTTCAACGGGCACGCGCATCCAATTTACGAACCATTACCATTCTTCAAATATACACCTGTTCTACGCACAA
>JAXDDW010000009.1:7120000-7217500 GCA_034670385.1 Hoplostethus mediterraneus
GTTTACAGCTAGAGAAACACACCCCATCACACACAGTCCAACAAGTGTATGTGTGTGTGTGTGTGTGAGTAAGATAGAGAGTAAATAGGAGAGAATGAAAATATATGTTTACCTATGTGTGTGTGTGTGTGTGTGTGTGTGTGTGTGTGTGTGTGAGAGCGTAGGCTGAGTACAGAGGGGGACCACTAAAACAATTTCCAGCAGTAAATCCAAAAACAAAAAACTCCTGACTGGAGGGACTTTCCTATATGCCCCATTCACTCTCATTACAACAGGCCCAGTGTGTGTGTGTGTGTGTGTGTGTGTGTGTGTGTGTGTGTGTGTGTGTGTGTGTGTGTGTTTAGGGGATTCCGCAGTCTGCTCTGCTCAGTCTCTCATTACATCATCACATGCTGCTCTGGGTTGGGCTGGCTCACACACACACACACACACACACACACACACACACACACACACACACACGCGCGCGCACTGGTATGCACACACAGGCGCAGATACACACACTCCGATAAAACAACATGTGTTAACAGTAGCTGTGAGTGTGTATGTCTGTGCATACCAGCTTATGTGCGTGTGTGTGTGTGTGTGTGTGTGTGTACTGTATCACAGTCATATGACAGCAGGAATAGACTTGTTGACTCTCAAAGAGCTTTTATAATACCTTTTACAATATGACTCATACAATAATATGAGAGAGAGACAGAGGGAGAGAGAGAGAGACAGAGAGAGAGAGAGAGAGAGAGAGAGAGAGAGAGAGAGAGAGGGGAAGATAGACAGGGGGAGATCTTGTAGTTCATCATTGGTAGAAAAACTACAAGCCGTGTCATGGCTGTGACTGCAGAGACTCTCGTACTGCATTCCACAGACGAATGGAATGTGCTAGACAAAGGTTAAGAGCTGGACTGTCTCTCTGTCTCTGTCTCTGTCTCTGTCTCTCTCTCTCTCTCTCTCTCTCTCTCTCACACACACACCTGCACATTATCCGCATGGGGAGGTTGGTTGAAAAGGTCACATTCCTGAGCTCACACTGTGATCTAGATACAGACCCTCAGACTATCTGGGCCAAGCTGGAGCATTGACTAAACATGCAGTGGCAAAAGATCGTAGTTTATCCTCATGGGGAGGTGAGGACGTTTATATACGGCGATACAGTTACATAAGACGACATTGAGGAAGGAAGGAAGGAAGAAAGAAAGAAAGAAAGAAAGAAAGAAAGAAAGAAAGAAAGAAAGAGCTGTGGAGTGACTGACTCAAAGACACAAGAGTCGGAGGAGACGCAGACAGAATGTAAACGAAGCGAAGTCGAGATGAAACAGGGGAGCCAGTGAGCAAAGATGGAGTGAAAAGCAGCCCGTCCCATATCTCTCTCTCTATCGCCCGTGAGTGTGTTCTCCTCTCGCTGACTAGGCACTAGTCTGGGAGAGAGTGATGTTTATCACCAAGTCAGTGGAAACACCGTGTTTTGTCTGAAAACTCTGTGTTCATGCGCTGACCTGCTGAGTTGCCCGGCTGACTGATTCGATAACCGACCCACTGGAGGTCCGGGTGGCTGAATATCTGTCTGACCGGCTGGCCGACCGCCTGGTTAAGTGAATATCTGTCTGTCTGCGTGAACAGCTGTCTGTCTGTCTGGCTGACCAATGACTGAATACTTGCCTGGCTGAATAGCTGGGTGACTGGCCTACTGACTGAATACCTGGCCGTCTGACAGACTGGCAATGGATAGCTGGCTGGCTGGCTGGCTGAGATAGTGTGTACTGTACACAGTGTTCATCAAGGGAAAAATAGAGTGCCGTGCTTGTTTTTGTTTCTCTCTCTGTGTGTGTGTGTGTGTGTGTGTGTCTATGTGCTTTATGTACATGCACAGGGTGGGGGCCTGTTGCGTTCCACTGTTATACAATACACATTGTATAACAACTGGTAGTATGTGGGCGGCTCCTGCCATCTGCAGAGCTGCAACCCCCGCTGTGCCCCACACTCCACTGTGTGTGTGTGTGTGTGTGTGTGTGTGTGTCTGTGTCCACCCTGCAGCCATAAATAGATACACTAGCTAGGTTCCTGGGTTCACGTACATGACGGATGAATGGAGTGAAGTGCAGTCTAGCCCACACACAGTCAGACAGATACACACATACAGTCTTTTTCTATGTATCAAGACAAGCTATACACTGCTGCTCATTAATGCTGCACATGTACTATTCCAAATACACATGTATAAATAACTACATACACACAAGTATCCCAACTAAACAGGAAGTCCTCCTCATCACCACGCGGTTACGTCCTACGGCGGCTTGACAGCTGTCAGCACACAGTGAAGACTTCATTAGACGCTCCACTCCCAGATCTGGGTTTCCACGGGGACGGACTCAAACAAACAACGTCTTGGAACTCTTCACCCGCAAATAAACAAACACACACAAAAACAGAGGAAGACACGCGCACACACACACACACGCGCGCACACACAGAGAGAGCAAACAAGGAGAGAATGCACTCCATCAACTCCAAGTCAGTGCTCATCAGTGAACTGTTGCTATGGAGAGGAAACGCATGGCTATCCAGCCTATTTTAAGGTAACCGGTATTGGTTTTCTCTGAGTATACATCAGAGTCAAATGAACTCTGATTGCAACCATTGCCGCCACATTCATCCTGTGAGCTGCTTTTTAATCATCTCGCTTTATTATTTGCCCTCCGTGCTGTTATTGAAACATAACTGGCCGGTGTACGGAAATGAAATGAAGAGATTTCTCTGCAAATCAAGCCTGAACATAACAACAAATTATATGTATCATGACCACAATTTGCTTGGACATGACTCACTATTAGAAGATGTAATCCTAACCCTACTTTCACAAGCATACATTCATTTCCTACACGCAGCAGTGAAGCCACTAACCATTCTGATGAGGCATAGTATGCACGATCCACGTTCACTCCAGAGACCTCATCCCCCCTTTACAAATGTCTCAGCTCTGGAAAGGGGACTTTAAAAAAAAAGTGACGTGTTATTATCTCCACCTGTCACAATCCCTGTCACAACGAGGTCCAGGTCTGCAGCAGGTGAAGTGAGGAAGGGGAGACTGATCTGTGCCTGTTTCGATGGCTGGCGCTGGATAATGACTGCTTCACCGTTAGCTTGTATAAACAGAAAAAGGTGAATTGATTTTTATATATATATATATATATATATATATATATATATATATTGCTGAGCCACAGAAATGTGCTTTATTCTTGGCAATGCTGTACCTAGACTGAATTGACTTTAACCAATACTGTTTTTTCTATTGCTAACTAATAAGCCGCACAGCATTTAGCGCTGTGCATATCTTTGCATGCATACTTGTGTGAGTGTGTCTGTCTGTCTGTGTGTGTGTCTCTTCAGGTTTTTTCTCTTTAGGTTTTTGCAAGGTGAATGTGTAAGATCTATGTAGTTAGCGAGGTGTTACATTGCCTCTATTTTTACCAAGTGAGTTCACACTTCAAGGGAAAGTCGCTGGAGCTCACATCCTGCCTGTTGTACCAGCCGCCATCACCCAACACATTGCTGATCATTTTCTTCCTGAAAATAAATGAGAATATCCCACTCTTCTGGCTGGCATGGCCATGCAGTTTAACAACAAGTCATTGATTCAGTGATTTAATTGCATTTGTTTTATTTATCCTACTTCAATTTCTCAATATATTTAATATCTTTAAAACCTGAGATCTTGTAAAGCACTTCCTCATTTGAACCCCGAATTGGGAACTACTCTGCTAAAGGCCTCGTAATCCTGTATTTAAACTGGAAGACAATCCATTTACAAGACAGGAAGGATTAATGAGGAGAGGATGCTGTTGTCCTGACAGCCTGAACCCGGGGGGGGAGGATGAACACATACTCTCTGTGAATGTATAACTCCCCCGCTTCAGGCTCTGGTGATGTCACTGTCCTCTCCACGTTTTCGCCCCACCTCGTCAGGTAGGAGGCGCCCTAGTTCCCAGGTGCCCGGGAACGCGGTGTTGAGCAGGCGCGATGTGTGCTCCAGTAACTTCCTCTCAACGTGTGAAGTCACCTGGTATAATGTGACACCTCACTAACTACACCGATCTCGCTCACTCACCAGAGGTACGTGAAGACGTGTGATGGGAGTGCGTGTGTGTGTGTGTGCGCTCAACAGAAAACAGAGCTGCAAAAAGAAAACGTGCCTCCTAAACGACTCTCTCAACACAACAGCAACGGGTACAACTCAACACGTACTTACTCATATGCAGACTCCTCAACCAAGGTCAATCAGTCCTCCGAGGCTTTCCCACAGTGGTCCACTTCAAAACAGGAACCCACTGGACTGATTGGCAGTTATACACATGGTCCAGTAGTGGCCATGGAAAACTGAACTCCTGGGAACACCCAGGCTCTAGTAGAGCACACAGAAGACCACCGTTGGTGTTACGTCATATTCCACCCTCACTACTTCCCCTGCTCCCTAACCCTAAACAGGAAATAGTTCCTACACAGCTCCCTGGGGCCTGTGTAATGAGGCCTGTGTGTGTGTGTGTGTGTGTGTGTGTGTGTGTGTGTGTAGGCTAGGCTTACATGTCTCAATCTGTCTCTCATTTAAGACTTCTGTACACACAGCACGTGCGCGCACACACACACACACACACAGGTCTGCAAAGGTTATGGGAAAGAGTCCTTGGCTGCAGTTCTGGGAGGGAGAGAGGGAGAGAGAGTGCAAAAGCAAGAGAGAGAGAGAGAGAGAGAGAGAGAGAGAGAGAGAGAGAAAGAGAGAGCAGTCTATAAAACACCCATTCTTGTGCACATGCAACTGAAAACATGCCATTCATACTCTTCATATCTGTTGAGAGGCATGTTCTGCTTTCGACCCGGCCAGGCTGCCGCCGACTGAAAATCAGGTTGCTCTGGGTTGGATTTGACTACAGAGGAATTCTGCTGTACAGCCCGAGCCAATGGAAAAATACCAGGGCGGGGCCTCATAAATAACTGGACCAATGACAGCTCATATCAATATTGAAGAGCGGAGAACAGAGAGGCAGCCGGGGTGAAGAAGGAGAGAGAGATTATACTGAATTCCCTCCATACCTGGAGCCCCAAGTGGGATTCTGTCTCGTCGTTAACGCTGCTCTCTGATTGGTTCACTTCACTGGCACAAACTTTCACGTGGCTTCATTGTTCAACTTGATGGATGGTATTTTTCCGATGTCTACTTATTCAATTGCAGGAATAACTAAAGCAGGCTAGTATTTTAAGTCCAATGGTAGAGAGTGATGTTTGCCTCTTGAAGATAGTTTTTCAAATGTAGTCTAGTGGAAAAGTCTCATCTGTAGGTACAACATGATTGAATAGGAGCTCAATATAACATGCATCTATAGATCTATCTATCTGTCTATCTATAGGGTTGTGACTGTTAGTGCACCAGGCCTCAACGTTTGTCACAGAAACAGCACAGCGACCTGAATAACTGCCTCTGAAATGTGCTGAACTGAAGCCCACGCTCGGACCATCTCCCCTGCCCGGGTATCCATTTGAACTGGGCACCAACTATTGACACAACACACAAATATATACCAACAAAAGAAAAATGCAGGCGTAACCCCCACCGGCCTGCCCACTGCCTCTCATCCATCCACCCATCCGGACGTTCCTGCGACAGGCGGGGAGAGAAAGTAGAGGGCACGGCCGGTATGTTAGCGATAAGCTCCGGGTGATAAACGAGGAGGGCGAGGGAGGAATACGTCTGGAAGTGTCCGAGACGGGTGTGACTGCGGATCGTTCGTGACGCGTGGGTGGTATATGGCACGGTAAGAGCTAACCTGACCCCAGGTGAGTGTGTTTTGGCGTAGGGTGTCTGTGTTTTACTGTCATGCCTCGTAGATAAATGTGACTACTGGATTTAATCATGCTTTCAGTATTAAATTACAAGTCTCTCTCTCTCTCTCTCTCTCTCTCTCTCTCTCTCTCTCTCTCTCTCTCTCCCTCTCTCTCTCTCTCTCTCTCTCTCTCTCTCTCTCTCCGGACGTCCTTGTAAGAACAGGGTGGAGTCTTATAAACAAAAGCTAGTGGAAGAGGTGGGACGATGCATGGCAGTAAATAATGGTTGGCTCATTACACAGGAGATTTAAGACACAGTAATAGCATGCTGTAATATGGGCCAAATCTGTCCCCAAGGACACCAGTGGATTAACCAACATCACTCATAGTTAGTACACACACACACACACACACACACACACACACACACACACACACACACACACACACATTACTACTACTACTACTAATATCTCCAGCTCTCCTTCCCATTATTAGCCCATTCCAGATGAAACGATGAGAGAGAGAGAGAATGTAATGTGTGTGTGTGTGAGAGAGTGAATATGACAGAGAAAAAGGGATGGAAAGGGAAGCAGAGAGAGAGAGAGAGAGAGAGAGAGAGAGAGAGAGATGGAGATGGAGAGGAGAAAGGAGGGCAGGCGTTTCAATAATTCACAAACTCCTGCTTCATTTAGAATAGAATCAGAGCCCAAACTGGACCCGTGTGTCCTCCACACATGACACATCACCCACAGGGGCTGGCTCACTCACTGTGTGTGTGTGTGTGTGTGTGTGTGTGTGAGAGAGAGAGAGAGAGAGAGAGAGAGAGTACAACTCTAGCCACTACCAGACATAGATTTCTATTAGAGTAGTGATGTAGCTTCATTACTACGGCTGTTGCAGTGGTCAAGAGCCTCCTGAGAGAGAGAGAGAGAGAGAGAGAGAGAGAGAGAGAGAGAGAGAGAGAGAGGGAGAGAGAGAGAGAGAGAGAGAGAGAGAGAGAGAGAGGGAGAGAGAGAGAGAGAGAGAGGGAGGGACTTGATGGGAAAGAGAGAAAGTGATACAGAGAGATATACCGTACATCTTTCTATAATAAACCCTGCTCTCCACATCGCCTTTCTTATCCATGAGTCCATTCTGGTTGACACTGGCCACTTTGTTTGATAGAGGCAAGCATCTGTGAGAGACTCTCTACTGGGAGACACACACACACACACACACACACACACACACACACACACACACAGAACACACCACCACAACCAACGCAGTCTAAATATACTTGCCTCCACAAAGCTGGCAGCTCCATGTCTCCTGGGCATGTGTGTGTGTGTGTGTGTGTGTGTGTGTGTGTGTGTGTGTGTGTGTGTGTGTGTATGCGTGTGTGTGTTTGTACCAACAGCAATCAATAGTCCTGAACATAGAAACAGACAGA
Source organism: Hoplostethus mediterraneus (assembly GCA_034670385.1). Classification (NCBI taxonomy): domain Eukaryota; kingdom Metazoa; phylum Chordata; class Actinopteri; order Trachichthyiformes; family Trachichthyidae; genus Hoplostethus; species Hoplostethus mediterraneus. The sequence continues at coordinate 7,127,253 of JAXDDW010000009.1, forward strand.
TGGAACCCCCGTGTGTGTAGGTGGAGTGCATATGTGCAATTGTGTGTGAATGTGCGTGTGCATGTGTGTGTGTGTGTGTGTGTGTGTAGATGTGTGGGTGGGTGACTTGCTACTGCAACTGAGAGTGTGTGTGTGTGTGTGTGTGTGTGTGTGTGTGACGTAAATGTTTATGTGACGTGAATGTCTCATACTAAACACTTTCAAGAACTGAACCGTTTCATTCCAAAATGTCACATCGACGTTTGAAAGGCGTTTGAAAAATGTCGCTCCCTAAAACTCATTACTTGAAATGTCAAAACCGCTAAAGGATCGCAGTCGCAGAATGTTAGTATTTTGTGGGTGAAGGTTTTATCGCAGCTAATAACTTCAGGAATCTTTAAAAAAAAAAAAAAAAAAAAGGTTCCAGCTAAACGGGCTGTAGATCAAATATACCAGATGGAGAGACAGGACAGACAGACAGACGGAGAGGGGGGGCAGACAGGGAGGGACAGACAGGGAGGGTGTGTGTGTGTGTGTGTGTGTGCAGCTACAAAACGCTTGTATTTGTATGATTTACATGTGTGTGTGTGTGTGTGTGTGTTTGTGTGTCGCTGCACTGTGTCTAAGTTTGCCTCTGTGTGTGTGTGTGTGTGTGTGTGTGTGTGTGTGTGTGTGTGTGTGTGTGTGAGCTCCTGTCATTCACGGTGACCCGCAGCAGCAGGCATCTCCGTTATGCAATCCTTGCTGTCAAACACATTCACATACACCTCCGCACACACACACACACACACACACACACACACACACACACACACACACACCTGCCACCCCCTTCCAACAGCCCAGACCTTTCCTTTTTTTTTATTTCTCTACATGTTGACAAAATCCTGCACAGTCTCTCGCAGGATTCGTTCGTCGCTAGCAGGAAAATAACAATTAATCGCTAATGAATCGTTCCAGTCTGACGTCTGATCACGTCTAGAGGTGGCGACCTAATTCACTTCAGTCTCCTCTAATAGGAAGATACAGACCTACACTGAAGAACCACATTCACATCGGAGATACGTTTGTCCCAGTGTCCTAATTGTGGTGACCGAATGTTTTTTTGTGAATGTGACATTACGTCTGCGCCTTCCACTGTCGGTGTTCATGTTTACGCGGCCGCCCACGCCGCAGTCAAAACAGCCTACGGTTATGTACAGTGGCAGGCTGGTGGCATTGTGCTGCTCTGCGATGTGTACAGCATGTTCCCCATCTAAGGCCACCACAATAAGAAATCCCACTTCTGACACCGGTGAGTAACGCCGTTTTGAGTTATCGCTCAAATGGACTGTGTGTGTGTGTGTGTGTGTGTGTGTGTGTGTGGACAAACGTGTCTGTGAAATCTCTCACCACTGATACCAACGTGCCAGTGAGATTCAACTAAACGGTGGCCTGTTTTAGCATTTTATTTTGAAATTCCACCCAAGTTCCACCCAAATAAATGTCGAATTTCTTCCCTGATTGGAGCCAAATCAATCAGCGGTGACGCTTTATACTCCGAGCAATAAAACACAACCACAGTATCTCAGAAATCTTAGCATTCCTTTCCAGCCGTGATACAGCGCCAGAGAAATACAATTTCCTGATGGAAAGCAGCTCGCATAGGGCTGGAGCTATAGCGGTTGCATTTTTTTTAATAGCATATCTATAATGTGCTCCCAGGTAGCAGACTTGAATAATGGCTGCTGGCTATCACCCTGTACTATTCCATCAAAATCTCTCAGCTGAAGCCGATCTGCCATTGTTATTCCACCCAGGCAGCCACAGGACGCTACATTAGCCCCGAGTTCACTCCGTTCCCCCCAGTGCAGGAAAACTAGTTTAGCTCAATGGGCTATTAGCCTGCACCTCTCCGCACATAAAAGGATTGAGTAGAGAAGCATTAGCGGGGAGTGTATAGGGATACTGGTAAGTGGCCATCTATCAGCACGGCTGCACCGAGCGCTCTGATGTTGTCTGCGTCGTGAGGACAGGAAGGCCTGGGACACGCAGCGGTCTACAGTACAAGACAATCCCACATGCTATAATACCTGTTTAGCAAAAACGACGCGATACAGTAGGGGTGGGCGATTATCGTGTTTATAATCGTAATCGCGATTTAATTATGTAATCGTGGCAGATTTTCAAAATCGTTCATTTCGATTGTTATTTAGGCGACAAGAACGAGGAGCGTCTAGAAACGCCAGTTAGCAAAGCAACCGGTGTGTGTGTGTGTGTGTGTGTGTGTGTGCGCGCATCAGACGTATCACTTTCCCGCGAATGAATGGGCCAAATACTTTCCCCAATACTGCGTTCATGAACTGTTCATGAACTACTACGTGGTATTCAGTCACGTCCCTCCGCCCCGTCCAGTAACGCCGTGTTCAGACAGGGTTAGACCAGTCGTTTTTTGCGAGCCGCGAGCGAATGTGTCAAGCCGGGCAGGAAGTCAGACACAGGAACCCGGTCAATTTCAAAATAAAACAAATTTCAAAATAAAACAAAACAAATAAAATAATCGTTCATTAATCGTAATCGAGGTAAAAGTTTGAAATAATCGATATAAACGATATTGATTTTTAGTCATATCACCCACCCCTACTACACAGTTTAGCCACAATTTAGCCCCTAGTAATCCTAGGATGAGGAAGATACAACATAAATATCACGCAGCTACTATAACCCTAAAAATCCCCCCACAGAAAATCCTGCAGTAACATCAGATAAAAAGTTACCATAAAGTAAGATAGTGATAGATAGTGAACATGTGTGTGTGTGTGTGAGTGTGTGTGAGGTATCTCCGTCATCGCCAGCTGGCACAAGTGGGATCTAAGAGGAAGTTGATTTGCCTGCCAATCTCCCTGCCACCCGCCGCGGCCAAGTCCACTTGTTTTCTCTAGCTAATTATCACAGAGGGGGGAAGCGGAGGGGCGGAGGCGGAGAAGGGAGTGCGTACTAACCGCTCGGCTATCGCACCGACGTCAGATCGCGAGCGTCACGTAAACATGCCAGCCCGCTTGCCAATTAGAAAAACCCTGTCTCCGTCTGCTCAGGCGCGCCGACCAATGATCTTTTCTCTCTCTGGGGAAAAAAAAATGAAATAAAATTGACATGGAAAATAGAAGAAAAAAAAAGAAGCAAAGTGGCTGTTAATGTCACAGTGCTGCTGAAGCATCAGAGAGAGAGAGTGGGCAGACAGGAGGCGGGGAGTGAAAAAGCAAAAGAAAAGTGGAAGTAAGAGGAAGACAAGGGGAGAGAGAGAGCGTGGTAAAGAGCGACGGGGAGTCGGAGCCGTCGAAGAAACAGGAGAGCGAAAAAATGACAGAGAGAGAGAGAGAAGCAACATGAAAGAGAAAAAAACGAGGGGAAGGTGACAGCGAGGTGAAAAAGGGAAGGAGATAACAGAGGGAACAAGTCGCAGGAGCTGGTAGGAACACGGTGAGATAGAGGGAGTGGGTGGTGAGAGGGAGGATGCTTCATCATATAGCCGAGCTGTTAAGAGCAATAAACTCGACGTCGGGCTCAACGCGGGGACTTCCCAGGCGCCACAGAGGCCATGCCCATTCATCTCGCTAACAGATGAAGTTGGGTTTTCTTCATCATGAACTCCTGACTGTATCCAGGGACAGCATCCATCAACACATCTTGGAGTAGGGGGGATTTTTTTCATCTCACTTCCTCAAATTGTACATTTTTTCTATTATCATCACTACTGCCACTTGCCACAACACTTTGTGCCTCTTCATTTCTTTCGTTCTCGCCCTCCACACATCCGCCTCTCAACCCCTTCTTCTTCTCCCCTTGTCCCTCCCTCCCTCCCTCCCCTCCTCACCCAGCATTTATAATGTGTGATTGGATTAAGCCTGTGAGAGTCAGGGGGCCTCCCCCGGGGGCCGCGCTAATGTACAGAACAGACTAGCGATGTACAGGGCAGCGATAGGGAAGGAGAGTGAGAGAGATTGAGAGAGGTTGAGAGGAGGGGTGGGGGCATCCATTACTATAATCATTTTACCTCACTTGAAAAGGTGGCTCTCACAGTAGCTGTCACAAACAAGAGAGAGGCAGAGAGAGAGAGAGAGAGAGAGAGAGAGAGAGAGAGATGAGCAGAGGAAAGGGCCTCCTCTCACGGCCGTGGCACCAACTTCATTTTTCAACCTTTATTGCTTGCTTGCACGAGCACCCAGAGCATACAGACAATAACCGAAGACATTCCAGCGCTGTGCGAGCGTCTGTAATATCCTGCCGGTGTCCTGAGACGGGCGTTCTTGACGGCAATTAACAAGATCAGTCAAGACTCGGCAGCAATCACAGTTTTTAGCATTAATCACTTTTCGAGTTTCGACGCAGAAATCGTAAATCACGAGGGCTAATTTCCCAAACTATTTATGGCCGACCAATGAAATCCATTTGTTTACTCCTGCCATGAAATGAGTAAACAAACAGCGAAACAAAAGCAATATGTTCTTCGACGGAGGGCAGGGGGCGGAGGAATGGGATGCACCCTGAAGGAATAACATGTAATGCAATCAGATCGTTCTGGCCAATTAGCCGGCACTAACCTAGCCAGCGATGATGTCAGTCATCATTACTCACCCGCCTGATGCTGTGAAGCACGAGAGGAGCTGAGAGTACAGGAAGGAAAAAGAACAACAAGAAAGTGGGCGGAGTTTCGGACGGACAGGGGGGATTAATCATGTGACGGGAAGTCGTGTAAACACGCCAGGGGCAGACAAGCGGTGTGTATGTGACTGATGACACCCACACACACACACACACACATTTGTGGAGTTTTACACACACCACCCCGCCACCGCCCACCTGCCCCAGCACATGTGTGTGTGACGGTTCATTAGTGACGTCCTGCAGCATGTTTTCCATGCTGATGGCTGAACTCCAGTCGATACCTCAGGGCTCCAGATGACATTACACACATTTCATGGACATATGCATTGTTGCGTGTTATGGTACATGTTCCCAACAGAGCATGGTAACTAGGCTCTCTCTCTCTCACACACACACGGATACATATACAAACATATATACACAGATTAGCGTGTGTATAGACGTGTACATGCAAAAACAGACAGTGATAGATATACACCAATAACAAAAAGACACACACACATGCAGAAAGATACACAGGAGTGCAGACATACACACACTGATGAGCTCCTATGGGGGAAGTGATTGAAACTCCTTTATGATGATGAGGTCTGACTGCAACATGTTTCCTTTGTCAACAGGCAGCGGCTGTAAGGAGCCGATGGAGCTGCCACTGGAGTTCAAAAAGGGAAACAGTGGCGATTGATCGTGCAAAAAAAATGGATGTTTTCATAAATGCCGTGGCACGACTGCCTGATTGGGTGGTGTTCGGTAGAGAGAGGTAGGGAAGGGTGAAGAGGGAGAAGATGAGATGTGATTAAGTGGATGGAAAACAGCATCTCTGGAGAGGACGGAGGGAAACCTTCAGGAGCACAGACAGGTCGATGGGAGAGAGGAGGAATTCTCTCTTCACTCGCCCCCCCATCCACGGGGAGGTCAGAGGGCAAGGTCGGCTACATTCCTGCAGCTGAACATAGAAATAAAATCCATCTCCTGTTCAACTGTGTGTTCTATTCTATTCTATTCTATTGCTCTCCTCTTACTCAGAAGGGCTCTTCTTTAATTCGATCCTCCTCTCCTCTTCTCCTCTCCACCCCTGTCCTTCTAATTCAACAGCCTGAATGAACTCAGCAACACTGGGGAAAGGTAATTAACTAATTGTTTAGTATGCAGAGAGGGTTGTGTGTGTGGGAGAGAGAGAGAGAGAGGGAGAGAGGGGGAGAGAGGGAGAGAGTGTGTTTGAAACGTTTGTGTCTATAGCTGTGTGTGGCAGGGGGGGCATGAGAAATGAAGACGGCGAGACAAAGAGAGAGTGAGTGAGGGAATCTGGGAGAAAGAGCATGAGAGAGAGTGAGAGAGAGAGAGAGGAGGGAGAGAGAGAGTGAGAATAAACGATGAACCAGCGATCAAGTGTCTCTTTATTTCATTGATTCCTTCCCCCATCTGTGGCCACTACCAACCACACTAGAGGAGAATACTTCACTAGAGGATCTGAATTACCTCCCTCTCTTCTCTCCTCCATTCAGGCCACTGCTACCGCCTCCCTCCCCTCCCTCCTCTCCCATGTCCCTCTCTCCTCTGAGCTCGGTCACCACTCCCACTCCTCTCTTTTCTTTCTCTTCCTCACACTCGCTCGCTCCTGTCTCCATCTATCTCACTCGTCCCTTCCAGCCCACTAGTCCCTCCCTCCCTCCCTCCCTCTCGCTCTTTCTCTATCTCCTTGCTCAGGGGCAGCTGCTGTTGCAGTTGGCAGTTCCAGGTGTGTGTGTGTCTGTGTGTGTGTGTGTGTGTGTGTGTGTGTGTGTGTGTGTGTGTGTGAGACTGTGTGAGTGTGTCTCCCTTGCTCTCCAAACCCAATTCAATCCTACTATGAGAGCGGGGGCCCAGATCAAATAAAGCAGAGCACAGCTATTACAGGAAAACAGAGAAGGGAAATCCATGCTCACACACACTCAGGGAAGGGACTACCTCTTTATTCACCCCCTGGCTTAACCCTCTCAGAGCAGGATGTCGGGGCGTGCTCAGCATTAGGATAGCACGCAGAAAAACCTGACTGGCGCCACACTACAGGGATCTTTAGGACGCACAACATCAATGAGTGTTTATTCCAGGTGACGGGCAACCGGAGGAACTAGGGGTGGCCGATAATCGTGTTTATAATAATCGCAATATGTTATGGAATCGTGGCAAATTTTCAAAATCGTTCATTTCGATTGTTATTTAGGCTACAAGAACGAGGAACGTCTAGAAGCGCCAGTTAGCAAAGCAACCAGTGTGTGTGTGTGTGTGTGCGCATCAGACGTAACATCACTTTCCCCGTGAATGAATGGGTCAAATACTTTCCACAATACTGCTTTCATGAACTGTCTCCTTAAAAAATACTACGTGGTATTCAGTCACGTCCCTCCGCCCCGTCCAGTAACGCCGTGTTCAGGTTTGGACCGGTCGTTTTTGGCGAGCGAATTTGTCAAGCCGGGCAGGAAGTCAGACACAGGAACGGCAGTGAGCATCTGGTCAATTTCAAAATAAAACAAATTTCAAAATAAAACAAAACAAATGAAATAATCGTTCATTAATTGTAATCGAGGTAAAAGTTTGAAATAATCACGATATTGATTTTTAGTCATATCGCCCACCCCTAGGAGGAACACATGCACAATGAGAACTGAATCAAGGGAACAAAAAAGCAAACAAACAAATAAATAAGCAAAGACAGACAACAGGAAGATAAATCAACCATGCAATCTCAGGCATATGATTCAAATGATGTACATATGGAGTTCACCTGACAAAATCTAATTCAACTCCACCTAGATGGAGTTAGCTACACAGGAAAATAGACCAGTACAGCACAGTCACTTTACAGTGAAGTATTTGAATGATTCACTATCATTGTCTGGTATTATTGACCTGATATCAACAGGATAATCCAAACTATCTGATTCTCCAAGCAAGATACAACAAGTGCTGAGGATTACTTGCATGCACTGTTTGATCCATCTCTGGCACCTAAACTGGATGTGCCTATTTGTGTTGTTAGCGTGCCACCAGGATATTGTCATTGGACATGACACAACAGGGACAGGTTCAACTGACATTATAGTGAGCGAGTGAGTCATTCCCATTGCCCATTGGTATTACTGGTATTGGTCTGACGGCTCCTGTGTAGCTTTATTACAGAGAACAAGCCGGGGTTAATTAGTAATTTGACATCCCTGAGAATACTTTAAGCGCTTGCTGCAGGCTGCATGGAGTCAGGGGAGTAATTTCAGTTTCACCGTGCCGGGAAAAAAGAAACAAATCAATCAATTTCTGAAAATCCAATCAAAACCAATCAGACACAATCCTCCAGTTCAACGGTGCCGGGATCGGACAGGTCAATATGAAGTCTCGCTGTGAGGAGGAGGCTGATCTTCTTGTGTAGGAGAAGGTAGATCCCATACAGCCCTGCGGAGCGCTGGTGGTGATTACATACAGTCCTCTCTCAATACGAGGACGACTGTGTGAAAATTCACAGCTAAGGTGTGAAGATCCAGTTACATCATTTTATTAGATACTGCTCCATAAACAACAGACTTGTGCCATCATGGGAAAAATGCATTTTGCACAAATACTCCAGAGACTAGAGGAAGTTTTGTTCCATCTATTGTATGGCCACTGTGGCTTGTACTCCTCACTATTCACTAGGCGAGGAATTTAAGCCGACTTTTTTCTACTAAAATTCTCACCCTACATCAACAACAAGGCAGCTAGACAAAAAATGGACCCATCCCCGTCAACACGACATTTTTCGACATGTGTTGTTCACCACGACTTGTCGCCCAGCTTCATTGTCGGAGCTTCCAGACTGCCAGTCCTCCGTCTGCTCAGTGAGGCTTTCCACTCAGATAAAGGCAACCGACAACAGTGAATATACAAAAAAAAAAAGAGAGAAGGAATAGAAAGAAGCGGGAGTGTAATTTCCATTCAGCAGCACTGATTGGTGAAGAAAGAATGAGTGACAGGGGAAGAGAGAGAGAGAGAGAGAGAGAGAAAGAAAAGGAGGTAGGGAGATGTTGAATCCTTATTTGTGAGAGACAACCAGAAACAGGGAGAATGACAGGGAGAAAAGGGGGGAAGAGATGAAGACAGAAAGAGAAAGGAAGAGAGAAAGATGGGGAAAGAGAGAGAAAACGACAGGCAGAGAGGAGAAGCAGGAGAGTAGATTGGACAGTCCTGAGTGAAGAGGTCACGCACCACTACACCTCCGCTACAGCACCATCTCTTCTCTCACACACACACACACACTGCCTATCAGGCATTGATGTGTGTGTGTGTGTGTGTGTGTGTGTGGATGCAGGTGTGTGTTACAGATGGAAGTTCTTATAAGTTAAGTTAGAAGTTTTTTATATAAGATGTGAGAACTTCAACAAGTTAGTTTAACTAACTTGTCTCTCAACTTGACACTATTTTCAGCATTTCTTCTTTTTCCATTAAAGAATTAATTACCAGCTATATTTTTGATTTATTTCCTCCCCCCTTTCCCTCAGCACGTCTCCTTATTTTACCTCTGCCATCCCTCTCTCTCTGAATTGGTACAAAGTTAATTTATTAAACTAATTAGTCTGTATTTCAGAACAGATTTGTGTAGTTATGATGCAAGTCCCCGAGGACGTCGGTGTGCAAAACGCTGCCGGCGATGAATTAAGCCTTAACTGTGTAACGCTGGAGAGTAAAGAACAGCAAAGTTTAAAAACAGACGGAAAAGCAAGTCGGCTACCACTGGCCTGAGACGCACCAGTCAATTAGGCTGTGGTGATTTTCATTTTTCAACTAATCTCTCGCTCTTTTTTTCAGTGAAATTGCTAAAAAGTATGGTTGTGTCAGAGTGTAATCTCTTTCCCTTACTTTCTTTCTCTCTCGAAATATAACTCTTCCACAAAAATAGCACCACATCTGAGACACTAGATATCCTGAGCAGCGGGAGGCTACTTCTGACCGAGGACGCAGAATTGATCACAGAGTCTTGAAGGAGGAGAGGAGAGGAGGAGAGGAGAGGAGAGGAGAGGAGAGGAGGAGAGGAGTTGAATGAGATGAATGGGGGGATTGGCTTTCTCACTGTTCGCAGTAAGCCCTTCTATTCATTCCACAGTAACCTCATAGGAAAGAATGGAGCTTCGACACACAGCTGGTGAGACAGAGATAAAGGACTGACAGAAGAGGGTGAATATACAGGAGGAGAGGAGGAGGGAGAGAGCAAGCAAGAGAAACAGAGAGACAGAAAGAGAGAGAGAGACTGAGAGAGACAGTAAGGAAGACATAGAGAAAGAGACTGGGAGAAAGAGCGAGAGAGAGAGAGAGAGAGAGAGAGAGAGGAAGAGTGGTGGGAGGGTCAAAGTGAAGAAGACAGAAGAGAGAAGGAAATCAAAAGACAAAAAAAAGATGACATGAAAGGGAGAAGAGAGGAGAGAGGAGGGGAAGGAAGAAGACTGAGAGGAGCCAGAGCATAGAGGAGCTCAGACTTCAGTGAGTCAGCAGCATTTATCCTGTGTGTGTGTGTGTGTGTGTGTGTGTGTGTGTGTGTGTGTGTGTGTGTGTGTGTGTGTGTGTGCGTGTGTGTGCGTGTGTGTGTGTGGCAAAGGGGGGAAAATAGACACGGTGTACATTTTCACACTGTCATGGGAGGAGCTTAACCTCTAGGCCATGGAAACACACACACACCCAAAACACAACTAGATAGACAGATAAACTTGTGTGTGTTATGTGTCGGCTTACGGCCAAACAATATTACAACGCTACTATTGACCAATTACTCAATCCTGGCGTCAAGAGTTTCAGCAGCCAGTTTAAGGTTTCAGCTGACAAAGGAGTAGAAAGAACAGAGAGACTGAAAGCAGGTTGACATCCTGACAAAACGGCCTGTAGCGCTGACAGACCGAAGTTCCCCAGAGACGACCGATCACTGAGGGGCATTGGTTTTGTTCGATTAATCTCAGAAAGGGCTTTTTGCGTTTCATCGACCAATCACAGAGAGGCTTTGTAATTTCTTCAACACATCCCAGAGGCAGCTTGATGGGCGCTGTCTTCTGAGAGTGTCAGCTAGCTAGAGTCCAGGAGTGAGATGTGAGGAGGGTTGAGGATAAAAAAACAAACAATCCACCAGCTGTGGCACAGAAGCAGCAATCACTATCCTTTACCTGAGCAGAGGGGGTGGAGCTAGTTGGGCTGAGTGGGCGGAGCCTGCTGCTCAGCTGAGGGCCGGCGACCAATTGGAGCTGCAGTTACCGGCGTGTGGTTCGGATCTCTCTGTCGACGGGAGGGGAGTGTCCCGGGGCGCCCGCTCTGTCTGTCTGTCCACGTCTGTCTGTCTGTCTGTCTGTCTGTCTGGAGGTGATGTCACCATTCCCTATGGAGAGAGAGAGAGACAGAGAGACACACGGATAATGTTAACACCATTTTTTTTTTTAAAACAATCCGAAAAGTGTTGTTTATTGCAATCTACAAATCAACAGTAGTATAATTGAGATCACAGTTCTTTCTTGTTGTCATTCAATTATCGCTGCATAAGCAACTTAACTTTCAGCCAACTGTTGCAGCACCTGCAGTACCACCACAGGTCAGGTGGAAATGTGAACTAATAGAGACTAATGGAGACAACTTGAACAACTTGGTCACATTGTCACTTGTTGAGCTTCGCAACAGCATCAATATTTTTTTTTTTTAAAAACAAGACCATCACCTCTCCAGCGATGACGAGTGTCTCCTACAGTGCATGTGTGGGGAAACACATGGAGGTGACATGTTGACTTTGGCTGCATATCAGTTGCTACTGCAGATTCTTACTTGAGGCCAACATTCAAAAATAGTGCTAGTAGTTCCTCTCTCATAAGCTCCTCTAAGTCAGCTATTGTGTGTGTGTGTGTGTGTGTGTGTGTGTGTGTGTGTGTGTATGTGTCTGCATCTGTAAGCATTTGTATATGCATTCGTGCATGTGTGTCCATGTGTATGTGACATAGTTGCTCTCACCCTCTCCCTCCTTTTTCCTCAATTGCTCTCTCTCTCTCTCTCTCTCTCTCTTCCCCGCAGTATTCAGAACAAACACCCGCTGCTATTTATATAGTGACGGTCCATCGGCATGGCAACCACGCTTTGTTTACCGGCATCACACCCTGGTTTGAGGCGTTTGTCTTCCTCATTTCTAAAGGAAACATAGTTATTTCGAGGCATTTGGGTCTCTTTCACTTGTCGGCGGGGACAAAGTCTCATTTTGATGGAATGCCGCTGGTAATCTGGGATCTATTTAGATGAGAAAACTGGTAAACTGGTGTTTGTGTGGAAGCAGAGCTCAGTTTGTTTGTTGGTTTTCCTGTTGCTTAGTTTGTAGGCAGTTTGATTCAAGGCGTGATGAGTGCTTGTGTTGATCAATAGGTCCTATTGGTCCCGTACTGCCCAGTTAAATGCACATTGATTGCATAACACATCTTCAGAACTATCACAGCAACTGATCATTTAACAGGATAATAAACAGCACGTACATTAGCACAGTTAGGCCTCAGATATGTGTTTGTGTCCTGTAATGTTTGTTGCAATACTTAAAAGCCCTTTTCAAGTTGCAATACCCCACAGGGCTTATGCAGCCAACAGTGCCCTAACAGTTAGTGGCACTAGCACATAATGTGGTGGCACCAAATGAGTCATTGCATTTCTGAGACATTTGCTATGAGATCAAAGCGCAAAAACAAAAACTGTTTAAGCAGTGATAAGCAGGGGTGTAACGATATATCGTGGGACAATATTTCGCAATCCAAAAACATGACCATATGTACCGCGGAGGTGGAAAACGGTTTGCGATATTAACTAAATGTTATCAATTAGCTGCACCACCAAAATGTAGGCTACTATTTGTTTTCATTTATATACTTTAGAGGGCAGAAGGCGTGGTCAGCGATCGATCCTAGCTTGACTAGTGTTATGACGTTCACACTGACGCTGACTCGAGATCCCGAAGAGCCCAAGTGTGTTGGCTGGACGTGGGAGGGGATCAGGCCGTAGAATCTGGTTCTCCCTGCCGCCAATTGAGACTAACTGGATAACGGCAGCCTGGGACGGATGTAACAATGTGTGTGTATTTTTTCATTGCGGGAACGAGGCAGGAGAGAAGACGCCTCCGCAACCGAATTTTATGATTTATGATTTTGAGTTTAAATAAAACAGCGAAACCGCATTATGGCTCCGTATGAATAATTCATAAAGACCAACGAGAGTCAAGTCGCACCGCCGCGACCCATTCATTTTTTTAGTGGCACCGGACAGATATATAGTCGCATATGCAACCAAATTGGTTGCAGTGTGGAGCCCTGCTTAACCTCTGTGTACAACTACTGTCAGTGTGCAAAGCATTTCATCCCCAACTGGAGCTGCACAGCGGCCAACAGCAGAAGACTGTAGATGTATCAGGTGTCTCCCAGGTGTCAATAAGTGTAACTGTGTGGATGTGTTGCTGGGTGTTCCTGAAGTGTACTCAGTCAACCTTCACTGGGTAAATAAAGGTAGAAAAGTGCTTGGCGCGGTGTACAAGCACCACAGAAAAAATGGCAGTGTACTCAACTAGTGTATTCTTCTCATTTACAGTAACCGAGGAGGCGATTACCATAGCAACGGGGACATGTCCTGAGGTCAAGGGGCGGGGCTGAACAGAAGTTGAACCCTCAAACAAGGGATCGCCTTGGCAACACAAAATCAGGTCAGCTGATCGTGTGACACTTTGATGGGCTTAAAGATAGAAACTGATACTATAGCACATGTTTCTAGTTTGTAGTACACACGCGCACACACACACACACACAAACATGTGAAAGTCAAAGTCACACACCAGCCGGGCCCGTTTCGCCTTCGTGGCTAACTGAGTTAACTGGATGAATGCTGACTGAGCTGCTGTTTGCTGTGATGCCCCACATCACATCTGGAAAAATAAACATCACATCCGCCAAATAAACTTGCATGCATTGTGTATACGCTGCTTGCCCAAACAATTGGTAGGGGGATCACTTTCTTTCATTTTTTCCTAAAAGTTTTCTCCTGTCCTCTGTGAGGGTCCAAGGCTGGGGGATGTCGTGTACTAACCATTTATTGTTTTCACACTTTGGGCACTGTGAAGCCCTGAGAGACTGTAATGGTGATTAAGGGATATAAAAATAAAATGCGATTTGATTTGATTTAGTTTGTTGGTAATTTAGGATTTTCTGTTTCACAAAGCGAGTTCACAGAGTTCAGAGCTTTCACCTGGATTCACCTTGGCAGTGTATTCCATGGAGGGAGACGGTGGTCCTAATATTTTGTTTGAATGGTGTACACACACACACACACACACACACACACACACACACACACACACACACACACACACACACACACACAGCTGCAAGTTTTTCTCCTGACTCAGCAGCCCAGGTTTCAGTTCCTGTCTGTTGCACAGGACACTCACTACCACTGGGAGCCTGTGCATGTGCGTGTGTGTGTGCGTGTGTGTGTGTGTGTGTGTGTGTGTGTGTGTAGTGTGCATCTGCATATGCATCTATGCAGTTGTGCCCTGCCCCTTTCAGCCAGTATTTTTATTGGTCCTTCTCCTGCACACACACAGTGTGTCCGTGTGTGTGTGTGTGTGTGTGTGTGTGTGTGTGTGTGTGTGTGTGTGTGTGTGTGTGTGTGTGTGTGTGTGAGCAGAGCAGTATCTGTTGCAGGATTACACCCTGACCTAGCTTGTCTGGCTAATGCTTCTGCTACTACAAACAACAGCCACACTGCTTCTGCTACTGGACTGACAGACAAGGAAACAAGGAATTGAGATTCTCTTGGTATTCAGTGGTTTTTCTATGTGGTCTTAATTTAACTTAAATATCTTTGTCCCATTTGAAGTCATAATGACACTTGATTTGCTTGTTGCCTCCGTTGATATAATTAAATGAGTGTATTTTCCTCTTCTCCCAATAAGCCTTGATATATATATTTGGCTCCTCCAGCATGTTGTCCTTCCTCATGGCTCCGTTACTCATTTTCTTTTAACTTTATGTCCAGATAAACAACACTAAACCATTAAACCTTGAGTTTACCTTGAAATTCACTCTTGAGCCTATGAGTCTTAAGCAAAAGCTCAGCATAACATTGCACTCCCTAAGTTCATTGGCTACAAACAAGCAGACCAACAACTAAGTTACATATATATAGCTATGACCTAAATGATCAACCAGCTCATCACGATACATTCAATTACAATGGAATTATTGATGTGTCAATGTAGTGAAGAACTGAAGTTTAAAGCAAAGGTGTGAAATAGATTTGTGAAAGAAAATCGAATCCTGCAGTACTTGATTAACTCAAGAGAGAGAGTTGTCAATAGAGAATAGTTCATTGGTCTATTGTCATGACATCCTTTATTTGTAGTGTGCAGGGAGGGGGAAAGCTAACTGACAAGTTGAATAGACTTTGATTGTCTTTGCCTGGATAAAGGCAAAGAAGTGTCAACTTAATGTTTTATGTGGCCGTCACAGCCCGTGGGTCCCGATGATTTTGTGTCACATTGCACGTCGTTCGCTCAATTGGCCGTGTGACAGAGAGGAAGGATGAATGAAGGAGAGCTGGTGAGAAAAGATGAGACAATGACATGACTGCTGGGTGAAGGAAGTGATGGACAAACAGTGATGGGAGTGAATGGCAGCACACATGGAAGTCTCTCTCTTTGTCTCGCTCTGTGTCTCTCTCACTTCTCCATCCATCATGCCCTGTTGCTCCCTGTTCAACATCAACATTTGACATGGTCTCCAGCAGACAGAGAACGAAAGAGAGGGAAAGTATGAGAAAGCATGGGAGACAAAGAGAGAGAGAGGGAGAGAACGACAGACACGATGAGAAAGACAGAGACATGAACTACTTCCCAGTTATGAAACAGTCTAACCTGCCAGGTCAAAGTTCAAAGTTCAGCACTCTGAGGAGGTGGCCAGACCAGCTTCTGTGGACCCGCTGATAACGCTTTTAGCTGCTGATACACACACACACACACACACACACACACACACACACACACACACACACACACGGCTCCACTACATACAAACATATACACGGTGCAGTTACACGCCTAGCACCCCTGACAATAGCAGTATTGTCACATGATGGCGTATTGATGGCAGTAGTGAAACTAAATATGGATGATGACTGTCTGACACTCTGTACACCACCTTGGTACGATTGACTAGCCTATAGAGATATGTGAGGATGAAACCCACATGCCCATACTTGCCAGTACACACAGTATTGACACACTGACAGGCACCTCTTGGGAAAATGCTGCTGAGATGTAGGTTAGAAGAGCTCACTCTCTGCTTCACTGACACACTCTATCAGGCTTTTCCAGTTTGGGACCCTAGGTTGGGTCACCTGATATGAAAACGACTTCCCTGGGGGAAAAAAACCTTCTCTAAATGAGTAATAGTATCTGAATGTCATTTTCAAATGAAAAAAAAAAACTTCTGTTATGGCTGCGATGGACCGCCGACCCGTCTATGCTGGGATAGGCCTCACCCCCCGCACTGATTTCTGCTCTGTTGAGGAATAGATATAGAGAACTGATCTGACGTATTACTTTAACTGAACAATACAAACCAAACCATAAGTACAGAATCACTGGATAAAAATGATTGTGCTATAATCTATTTATCCTTTTATTTCTGGCATGCAATAACGGACGGATAATGTAATAAAACCTGTAAATATAACGATACATTCCTGGATAATGTAATAACATCACATTATTAACTTAACTGGCCATTATTACATCATAATGGGTGTAAAGTATTTTTAGCTGATGATGGAAGTAGATGTCATCTGGACAAATAATGTGCTAATTTTGTGCTAAGTCAATATTATAAATACATCATCAGTTAAAAATAAGCTGAAGTAATAATCGTTGGTTAATGTAATAATGTGATGTCATTGCAATATCCAGCAGTTTATTATATGAGTAGTTTTAAAAAACATCTTTGACCCTTTTAGAGGAACATTTTATTTCATTTTGACACGTTATTACATTATACGTGAGTTAGTACATGGTGAAATATGAAGCTGCTCTGGTGTGATATCTCACATGCTACACGTAGCGTTTAGTCTTGGGTAGTATCGATTTCAGTTTGGGGAAAATCTTAGCCTAACATCTCAAACCAGTATTGGTGTCGGTGCCTAGGAGAAATATTTGCAGCATGTGCGATGATAGTGAATAGTGGTGGAGAATTTTAACATTGATCAAACAAGATTTTAATTCAATCCGACTTCTTCTCTTCTCCCTCTCCGTTCGACTCCATCGTCAGATCTCCTCATCTTCTCTCCTTTTCCATCCTCCTCTCCCCTCTCATTTTTTTAAATCTACTCTCCTCCTCCTTTCCTCTCCCCAGCTCTCCTCTCTGATACTTGCATTCTCCAGGGGCAAACATCACAACAACAACCACGACACGTGACATGGGTGTGAGAGAGTAGGATTCACACACACACACACACACACACACACACACACACACACACACACACACACCCATAAGCCATACCCTGTTTAGGGATATGTGTCTGTGTGGGTGGAAGGAAGATAGTGTTAGTATGTAAAGGAAGAGTGTGTGCAGATAATTCTGTGTGTGTGTGTGTGTGTGTGCGCGTGTGCGCGCGCATGTGTGTGAACGTGTACATAATATATATGTGTGTAAAAGTGTGTAAGCGAGAGCGACTGAGTGCACTCATGCCGAACATCAGAGCAGAAAACCGCCACCTGAGGGAATTACCCAGCATTCCTGAGTCGGGCCGCGTTAGCGGAGAGGGCTTGGAGACGCGGGAGCCACGGAGAGCCCGGCTTTGATCGGCCCGCTAAGATCCTAACACTGGGATAAGGGGAATATGTCACGGCTGTTCAGCCTTTAACCTCACTTCCCCCTGAATCCTAGTCTTGTCTGTTGCTGTCTTCCTGTTGTGTGTGTGTGTGTGTGTGTGTGTGTGTGTGTGTGCGTGTGTGTGTGTGTGTGTGTCTCTCTCTCTCCCTTGCAGGTTGGTGGGCGTGTCTCTGAGGGCGTCCATGCTGCCAGTTCTGCTCTGCTGCTCCTCATTACTAATCACCTGTGTGTATATGCTCTGCCCTCACCATGCCCCGGTGCTAGATTGTCTTGTGCCATTACTCCTGCTGTCTATCTTCTCTGCTTAGCACCAGTGTGATTAGTCCCCCTGTTTGTACCTACGTCTACTATCTACCAGTAAAGCCTGCTTCACCTTGTTCTGCCTGCCTCCTGCCTCGTCTGCTTCTGGGTCTGCTTGTACTAGCCTTACAGAATATGCTGGGGGGGACCTGTAGGGGTCACACTCACACACACACACACACACACTTTCCAAATATTCAAAGGGAATATATGGTGCCCACAGCATAATAATCTACAGTATTTCATCCTTGCCTAAACGTCTCTTCACACACACCCACACAATCTACCAAACATTAATACAGAGAGCTCTCAGCAGCATCTTTACACAGAGACACACACACACACACACATAGGAAGGCAAAAAAAGAAGATTGTGTGTCTCCTTTTATGTCTCCACTTTTTAAGACTAAAATGAGACTAAAGGCATTTTCTCCTATTTCTCAAATTCAACTCGGGAGAAACAACCACATCACAGCTCATGTTGATCTCACTCTGATCAAAACTAAGAAAAGAAATTAGTCTTATTTAACTCTCCTGAATGTGAAACCAAGAGATCAGAGAAGAGATCTCAAAGAAAACTCAATACTGGTGCATTTTCCTATTGAAGCCACAGGGCCAACAGCAGTACAGTAGGAGCTCATTATCATTATACATGTCATGTTAGCATCTTCGTTCTCTCTCTGTTGTCTCCTCATTGCTCCTAAGGGGGTTTAAGGAGAAACATTTCAGATGAAGGTGATGACAAAATGAGACACAATTGAGATCTCTCCAAAAGACGACTGAGCAAAAGATTTCTCCTCTGGGTTCCCGCTCCACCAACATAAACATCCTACACAATAAACTCCCCTCACAAACAAGTCAAGCTGCTCCCATTCTATCTATCTATGCGTTTCCACCAGCCTAGGGTGTACCAGGCTAGTAAACAGGACTAATGCGACAGGCCTGCTCCCTGGCAGTAATCTGACAGTGAGGCAGAGAGCAGGTCTAATGGCTGGATTATGGACGTTTTACCACAGTATTACAGCGAGAGGATAGAGGATGCCACTGTAAGAGCGGGTTTTGCCGAGGCCTCGTTCACCTCCTTGACTCAAAATTTGAATCACGCTCGCCCCCGCAAATTCGTTCCTGTCACAGGTTGACGAGTGAACTTGTACTCTTTTTCAGTACAAGACAGTAACTGTCATGCTACAACTGGTAAAAGAGCTGTTGCTTTTTGTTTGGCTGTAAAACTCAAAGAATTATAAGGATTTGGGGATGGGTTTAGTCAGTATTAGTGTAGCAGTTGCAGGCACCAATAAAAGTCAAAGTTCACCCTTGGAGGATATGAAAAATATTTTGTCCTTTTTTTCACATGGCATCATCTAAAAAACGGTCCAAAAACATAAACCCTGGGATCACACCGCGGACAGACATGGCTCACAACTGTCTTATAATCCAATTATTGTTCAGTTCAAATAACAATATTCCACAAAAAAGACACTAAAAACTAAAAATCCCTTTATTTTATTAGAGCAGGTGATGCTTTACTACACAGCACACAGTAGAGAGTGACAGGAAAGAGGATGGGGAGATGACACGTGACAAAGGTCATGTACCAGACTCAAACCCACAACATGACAAGCACATGGTTTGTTCCACAGCCCACTGAGGCAAAAGGACATCAAAATGACCCTGTCACTGAACTCACCTCATGATGGATGGAGCCACATAAAAGCCAGGATTAATGGGAGATATGAAACTCATCACCAGAAGAATCTCTCCACCGCTGTGTTGACATCGTGCTGATACACAACACTACACGAGTTGGGACAGCTGTGTGTGTTGAGATAAACACAAAATTCCATCTGTTTTCATCAAAAATGCCTGTTTTGAAACAGAGTTAGTTGGGGGGGACAGTGTTCTTTTTTTAAATCAAATAATTGATGATTAGTGTATCTGCAACACACCAGAAGATCAATAGTTCAATCCTGATCCGTCTCTGGAGGCAAAGGTTAGTCGACTTTAAGAAGATAATAGTTATTATGGGGTTCACAGCAGGACTTTAGGAAGTCACCAGCATACGTCATTAAGCGGCATGGCTGTGGCAGGTTCCTGCTGGGAGCACAGGTGCTCACATGCACACGCACACACACACGCACACGCACACACATATGCACACACACACACACACACTTAAGATATCCAAACATACCCGGATACACTGCAGGTGCCTGCATACCTACTGCCACCCCCCACTTCCCATTCAAGACACACAGACGCACAATCACACACATATACACACACACACACACACACACACGCACACACAGAGTACAGGTGCTCATGCTGCTCCACCAGCTGTCCCTTGGGATCCTGCTACAAGGTCTGATGGCCAAGACAGAGAGGACAAAGGAACAGAGACTACAGGAAAGAGGAGCGAGCAGATGCCAACACTGACAAGTGTGTGTGTGTGTGTGTGTGTGTGTGTGTGTGTGTGTGCGCATTCATGGCTCACTGCCAGCAAGCTGCACTGCCCTTAACCCAAATAAAGTTCAGTCATCTTTGTTTAACCTTGACTGCTGCTGCTGTATATATATGTGTGTGTATGTCTGCATGTGTGTGTGTGTGTGTGTGTGTGTGTGTGTGTGTGTGTGTGTGTGTGTGCGCGTGTGTGTGTGTGTGTGTGTGTGTGTGTGTGTGAGAGAGAGCGAATATGATGCCCTTTGTGTGTTTGAGTGTGAACACAATGTAGGTGCTCACTTAAAACAGTACCTAACACTGTGCTGCTGTGCGGTCCTCATCTGAGCGCTGCAGACTCTAATGTGGCATTTCAGGTCAGCGTAGTTGGTTTGTGTAACTTTGGGTTATGTCACTGTCATGTTATGTCACAGGCATGACATTGTCGTAAAAAAAAAAACGTCCCTCTCGCTCCTACAAGGGACTGACAATCAGTTATGTAACCAAGGTTATGGGGACAGAGCAGCTAGCGTAGCGCGGCCACGCCGGGCCTGGCTGTTTGCACTCCATATAGTAGGTCACGCTGTCAATAGTTGACAGGCTGGAGACGTACATCCATACGCTGGCCTGGTCCAAACATGTCTGCTCTGACCTCTCCTTCCCGTGCAGGAAGATACACGGAGGTAAACTAGGTAAACACCTAGTTTGGTTTAGTTACATGTATACCGTAGTGCAGATTGCTACCCAGTGTTTCCCCTAGCTCAGAACTTTATGTGTGGTATAGTAGGAGATCCCTTTTCTTGTTTGTGCAAAACATTTTAATAATAATAATACAAACGTTGATGCACTTCCTCACAAACAATACAGTACCTTATACATTTGTACTATGACACAATACTCTATACGTGTAGAGAGTACAGTAGTGCAGCTTGCTTAGCAGCATGTTTGGCTGGTGGTTAGTCACGTGGGACGAGGGCTAGCGGGCTGACAAGTGCTACAAGGTCATCCTGTGACTCAGATGATGAGTATGGGCCCTATGAGCTGAGACTATGTTGTTGGAGGGGCCAGTGAATAACTCTCAAACACATTCACACACACACACACACACGAGTGCACGCACACATACATACACACCTTGCTCATGTTCAAGATAAAATACAGAATTCGACTTCTAAATTTGCAAATCTAAATTGTGTTTACAGCCAAATAATTGATATAAAACCAACTGCATGTTGGTTTTATATATATATTATATGTCACACACTGTCAGTGTCAGCTCGGAAAACAGTCCGATAAATCTCTGTCACCAAACCAGCAGTGGGACAATAATGTTTACAGTGAGTATACATTGAGACACACACACACACACACACACACACACACACACACACACACAAGCACACAAGCACACACACTTTAGGGTAGTCTTGGGTCAGGGACTTCTAAGTGCAATCTCTGACACACACTGTAGCGATACCTTCTCTCTCACACACGTCACTTAACACAGATACAGTATGCACACACACACACACACACACACACACACACACACACACACACACACACACACACACACTCTGGGTGTGTGTCCATACATGATTAAAAGACTGAAAGTGGGGCAGTCACAGTTCTAGCTGTGTGATATTACTGCAGTTCCCTTTAACGCACCTCCACGTCAAAATACATACACACACACAACCATACCCACCCTGCCACCCACACACCCACCCACACACACACACACACACATCCACAGCCCACATAGCAGCAGTTCAATAATTGAAGTGACTCCCCCGTTGAAGCGGCAGGGGAAAGGAGAGCACAGCAGCCAACCAGTTATTGGAGCTGGCCAGACAAGAGATGAGACGATATCAGAAAATATCCGCCCCTCCCTTCCATTCATCCCCGCTTGGGTGGAGGTTTCTCCCGGAGGTTCGTCCTCGACGGGACTGTGGACGTGATTCTTTCTTAACACCCCCGAACGTTAAGACATTTACCGTATTACCTCGGGACCCCGGCTCATGAAAGCTTGCTAGTACTCTCGGCGTCGCTCTCACGGAAGCGAGCGCCTCGACCCGTAGTTTCAGGAGCACTTCCCTGGGGCGGAGGAAGCCATCACGTGAACACGTCAAATCCCCATGTAAGCTATGGTCGTTTGTTATTAAAGTAGTTTGGTTGCATTTTATTGCATATTATAAAAGATTTGGCTGTAGGAAATAAAAAGTTAATTGAGATATAATTTGGAAATAGCCTAGTTAATACACTATTGGACAAACGATGCAGCTGCACGATCATTTCTGCATAAGATTTTATTTCTTAACTCATTTAAACATTTTACCCAAAAGTAATAAAACAGTGTGTTTGTTTCGACAGCGGAGAAAGCTGCACGATGAGACCACATCTACCATGTTGGGCTACCAGCCGTTACGGGACCGTCTGGACATTTGGTTCCTGAACTCTGACCTCGGATGACAGTTTGCTTTTGCAATACGCTGAACAAACATAAGTGAACTGATGTTACTCATCTGGCTGACTGAAAGTCTAAGTTTGGACATTCAAGAGAAACGAAGACGAGGGTTAACCCCTGGTGCGGTTTATGATATGATATTTATAATAAATGACTGATGGCACGAGAGTAAAGCACTTTTTGGGTTATTACTGTTAAAGTTATTTAAGTTAAAAAACCTTCATTTCCAAAAAGTTTTGCGGGGTAGAAAAATCTCCACTTTTGAAATACGGTCACATCCTGCTTTCTCTGTTTGCCATCCGGTGTTGAGTTTCTGGACTGCGGTTCTCCTAAAAGGCTGGACAGACGTGAACATTTCGGCCAGATTCAGCTCCCATTGAGTCATACGCAAACGCTCAGGATCAGGCTGGAAATGTTCCATGACTCACAGCACCCTGATCTGGAAGACTTGGCTTGGGCTTGGCTTCGTTATGGCTCAGTTAAAGGGTTGCACAAATACTGCCATGTCAGAAATCACAGGATGGGGATCACCCTTGATTTTGTGCATTTTGCTCACACAGTTAGATCTTAGCCACTGTTGTCCAATGACCCCAAACTGACTACTGTTGAAATCAATGCATATGATTGGTACTTGGTGTTGGCAGTGAAAAAGCAACATTGGTGGTTCTGGATAAACTGTAAGGTAATTTGAGCCTAATATTGTCTAGCAGGGCTTACAAACAAATAAGTACAGAACACAAGCATACTACTTTTAAACGGCATTATAAAACCTTGCCTCAGTTTTAAAAGATTAGAAGTAAACAACAACAATATAAACCCCCACAAATCCCTTCTCCAAAGCTGGAACGAAGGGGATTGAGCAACGCTACTACTGGTGGATCCTGATCATGTGTTGCGCTTGGCAAACGCACTTAGGACGGAGAAAACCCCTTTGCAAAAAAGTTCAAATGGAAACCTGCAAATCCAGCAGCTTCTTAGCAGCCTTGTGCAAGGTTTCTGAGAATTAGATCGCAGGGTGTTTGTGGGAGAGGGGACTTAAGTTTGGATGTTGTGGTTCGGGGATCGAAAGAGGACTTTTGCAATGTGAATCTTTGAACTTGTGGATTTGTCCTGTTTTTGATTGATCATTCTGTTGAAAACGGGCCCTTCGGTTTCAACATCGCTACCAGATAAACAGAGAAGGCAGGATGCTGCCGCCGCAACGCTTCGATCGCTTCCAAGAGGAGCTCGTATCAGACGGCAGATAGGCTTCGGGTCACGTCGATAAAGCTTAGGGTCGAACAATGATACGTTGCAGGTCAACAGATGCAAAATGATGCACTAGGGAAACAGAGAATTGACCTCCTCCTAGTCCTAGTGCCCTGAACACACACACACACACACACACACTCACAATCCAACGCTCTTCTCCCTCCCCGCACATGAACCCACTCACTCTGAGTGGAAATGGTATCCATGAAGTGCGTCTTAAAAGGGTTACACTACCTCTGTACTCTTACTCCACACTCCCCCCTCTCAGTGTTGGTCTACAGTTAGGAAGCGCATCCTGTCAGGTTGCCACAGCACTCAGCGCTCCATCTCGCGTAACCATGCTAGAGGTAATGTCGGGGCAAACCGCTAGCTGAGCTAATGGCACGTCATGTAGCATTAAACCAAGCTGACTGGGTGTTCGCCTCAAAAGCCCGAGCACTGGACTGGAAGAGGAGGGGAAAAAAAGCAGCTTTTCACCCCAAAGACCGGCAGTTGTTTGGGCTTTGAGGGTAATTGGTGTTGAGAGGTCTGACGGGGAGGCAGGGAGCTTCTTCGTTGTTTTTCAGGTTGGCAGTTGGAGCTACACATCTGAGAGGCATGTGTTGAGCACACAGGAATGACACAAAGTGACCTGGGAAGTAGGGATTTTCCATACCTGATTTGGAGAGATGTAACACTTACCACCAGTTTCACCAGGGGAAGAAACGTGGAGAGCATGGAAGCCACGTCAACAAGTTAAAGTGATATGGTGTATGTGGTATACAGCAATTTTTGACTAATACATTTATTAAAACATATTTCCTGCTCTCCATTCTCCCACCACAGCACAAAGTAGATCTGTGCCCCTTGACTTCTAAAATAAAATATTTTTGATTGATTTTGTTTTTGTTTTACTACTATGACTCGTGGCGTAGTTCGTAGCAGAGAGAGAGTCATTGTTCAGTGTGGAACAAGGCAACCATCTGAAGGGAGGTGGAGGTGGAGGTGGGGGTTCTGCAGTAAAGTGGGTCAAGGCCCATAACATGTACTTGCAACAATATGAGTTCGACTCCAAAGCTGTATGCATCCATTTTATTAAAAGAGGATATGTAACAAAACAATGGTTGTTACCTTATTTCTGAGCTGAGGCGCATGCATTCACTCGCAAGGTTGTGGGTTTGAATCCCAATCCGGTCTTGTGCTATATACCATCCAATCTTTCCTGTCACACTGCATATAAACCAGAAATGCCGTGAAAGTAATTTAAAAAAAATCTACACACCACTCCTCCCTTGGGGTGAGATACAGCCTGAGGAAACATTTTCCATCATACGATCATAATTCCCAGAGTTGAAAGACTGTTAATGATGTTTCCCGTAAGAGGAACTACGGTTATGGAATGTACAATAAAAACTTAATCCCAGAAGTTATTCTGGTCTGGTGACGACGCCTAGTAACTCCCCATTAGGTCATCTTCATTCTTCTACCACAGGTATTTTCCTTGGGCAAGCCCCTGTGGATGGGTGTGTACACTAACATAAGCACAGCTGCAGCAAGTGTGTGTGTGTGGTGCGTGTGTGTGTACATTATCTCCATTAAATAATAATAATCTTGGCCAGAACTGTACATGGGAACTGTGAAATTCAATAGTAAATGCACCTAGAGCGGTATAAAACTGAAGGCATTTGAATATAAATTTGGATTTATTTGACTCTCATTCAGTTTTTTTGCACGTTATTATTCATTTGTTCATGTTTATAACAACTATTCCTATTGGCTGAATGTCTGGTTTTCATAACACTTCAGATCTGATCTTCCCACGCATTCACAAATGTTGTATCACAATTGCAAATCCTGGTGTTACGAGTCTACAAATGTGAACACCCATTTGTAGATATGATGATTCACAACGACAAATCACCCGACGAGCACCCGTTCACAGGTTCACAGGTCTGAGCGCATATTTGCAAATATGACCACATCGTTGATTCTATGATTCTATCGCCTTGTTGTGTGAGTGTGATAGTTTGTGTGTGTGTGTGTGTGTGTGTGTGTGTGTGTGTGTGTACGTGCATCCCTGGCTTATGGATCAGGTGTGACAGAAAGCCATTTTGTAGCCTAGTTCCTTCTCCCACTGTTGCAGATGACGGTGGGTGACAGCGTTAGAGGACCTGACCAGGCCACAGTGAAACCTCACATTAACCTCATTTATCTGTGTCACAGCTCATCACCTAGCCCTGCCACATATTCTAACACACACACACACACACACACACACACACACACACACACAGGCAAAGACACAACCTCATGGTGACACTTTAATGAAGGCATGCACGCACTATAATACCTAAGCCAAGGCACACACACACACACACACACACACACACACATACATACACAGGTACACACATACCCAAGCAAATGCACACTGAGACACAGGCAAACACACACACACACACACACACACATACACCTATTCATACTCCTCAATACAAGGAATCCTTGAACAGCATTTCGTCTGAGCAGCCCGTTCCACCCAGCTACCCTGTCTGGTCAAAACACGTTTCAGGTTGTGATCACGTGTAGTTCGTGAGAAGGTCTTGTACTGTAGACGTACATTATCAACACGGTTGTCAATCTGTTGTGTGAGTACTGACACGTTGTGGATAAGGGGCCCTGTCAACCTCAGACGTGACTTGTATTAAATAGAAAATAATGGGCTGAACTTGATGGCTCATCAGAAGTTTTATGTCAGAATAGAACAGAATAGAAGAGAAAAGATTAGAATAGAATAGAATTAGATGTACTCCCTGTGGTGGTGGTGACTGGACCTACTGTAAAGCACAGCAGGAAGTGCACCCCACACTGGTCTCAAACAAACAAAACCCTTCAACGTGAAGTGCAAACGCTGGTGACATTTCTTTTACTTTGGCCCTGCAGATAATGAAAGCCTTTTACAGTGAAAGAACAAGAAGATATTGGATTTTCTTCATTTCATTTCATCCTGCAGTACTACTCACAATACTACGCACAAAAGAGGAGCATCAAGGAGGTACTGCCATACTTGTCTTGCACTGTGCTTTTGTCACCGTACGCGAAGCAGGAGCGATGCCACAGCATCTCGAAAATTCGTCTGTATAATTTATAGCCTCTATTCTATTCGCTTCTCTTCAGCAACTAAGCTTGCATTCATCTCCACTCACTTCCAGGAGGCGTGGCGGGCCGGGGGTGCCCATCAAACAGCACTAGGAGGTCGCAAGAGAAGCTTTCTGTGAAAATATTATCTAAATGATGCTAGATAGAAAGGGAAAGGGAGAGCATGGAGGGGGGAGGAGGAGAAAGAGTGAAGGAGAGAGAGTGAGAAAGAGAGCCACTTTCCAAAGTGGTCCTCCTACTGTAATTGGTGATGGTCTCGGGGGGCCCATGGGGAGGCAGGGAACATCCTTTTAGCTGGCTCACTTGGTTTTATCTCTGTCAGCAGTGTTTTAGCACACCTCCCCAGCCTGTCATAGCCAAACGTCCCCGTTCCAATGTCAAGAGCACACCACGTAGCTAAAAGGAGGGCCAGAAATACAGTCGGGCGGCCAGCGAGTCAGACGCGTATCCAGTAAGCTCGACAGAAACAGCTAGCCTGCAGCCAAGCATCCAGCCAGACGAGCAGCCAGATGAGGCAGAGCTACAGCCAGCCAGCCAGTCATCCAGCAAAACCGATAGTGTGCCAGCCAGTAAACCAGCCAGTTCTCTCCGAGCTGCAACCACCAGCCAGCCCGCCAGACAGACAGAGAAAGCCAGCTATCCAGCCGTGCACGCAGCATCTTGCTGTATTCAAACCACACCACAGCCTTGTAGGAAAGGAAATGGTTTCAGACTTACGGATACTGTTTTAAATACCGCCGGTGGTTCAGACCCACGGGTTTGTCTCAACCTGTCTTCAAGTGCCGCAGCTCCCCGCCACCCCCTTCCCCTTCCCCTTGCCTCCTTTTCAAATCACGTCGGGAAGCTTACATGGACACCAAAAGTGAAACCAGGAGCCCTAATGTTTTCACATTCCTGACTGATGCACTTTCACAAGCAGAGGAGAACGCAAAAGGAATCAAGGACACACTCTTGAATCCAGCCTAGACTCCATTGCCGTTACGACACTATGAGCACACATGACAAAACAATCACGACTGAACCCACTGACCTGCGCAACAACATCTTTGCTGTGCTCGTACTGAACCTACCCGTGTGGCCATGGTGTCTTGACACCAGCGTTACAAAGAGTAAATAACAGCGGCAGAAAAGCGAGGCCGTGCCAAGAACAACAGTGGTGAAGGGTGGGCTTCGGTATTCCACGGATTGTTTCTATCACTGGCCATTTTCCTGTTATTGAATTCCTCTCTCTCTATGCATATCCTCCTGGCTCAGACTTAAGTCGCACACAACCTTCAGTCGTCACACACACACACACACACACACACACACACACACCGCCTCGGGCAGCAAGGGGTTCTGGGTCTGGGGACTTTGCAAACCACCTGACAGTCGAGGTGGCAGGTCGATTATGGACGGCGTGGCTCCTAGACCTTATGTATGAGGTCTACCCAACATGTCAGACTCCTGAGGCTGGACACATGCAGGAGTTTGGACACTGAGGCTGACAATGAACACATCTTGCAACAGGAAAAAAAAAAACAGATATCAGCATTGCCCCCAATATATTTGCAATGCCCCAATTCCTCCCATTCTTCTCCCCTCTCTCCTCCTCTTCGCTCTCTATCTGGCGGTGTCCCAGGTTGTCAGCTTATCCCTGTCCCAGGCCTGGAGCTACGAGGGGGGAAGAGGGGAGTATGCAGGAGCTGTCTGACTGCCAGTCAGTGTCAACTCCTCCCTGTAATCCTCTACTGCCTCAGATAAGGATAAGGGACAGCTAGGCTATGAGGAGAGGAGAGGAGAGGAGAGGAGAAGGCATGGAGGTGGACAGGGGTGGAGGACAGGGGAAAACAACAGGAGGAGGAGGAGAGGCACACGAGTTGGACAGATGAAGAGGTTGTGAAGAGAGGGGAAATGGAAAATCCCTCATTTCAGCAACAAAGACAAAGGTGCAATGGCAGCGGAGAAGGAGCTCAGAGCCATTGTTCTATTATGCACTACAAAATACCCTTAAACATAGGAAAAATAACTCAAAATCACACTTTGATGTCCTATAAATAAGTGAGTCTTTTTCTGTTAGGCTCTCCCTCATTTCACTCAAAAGGGCCAGCGCTTCAAGCCCTCCCCTCTCAGCCAGGCTTTGATAAGAACATTATCAAATATGAATCAAGGCAGAGATCACAGAAGGGGAATACTGAATTACTATGGCGTGATAACTTACGCGGAGCATCAGATTTGGCGTATGGGCTCGGGCATTGAAATGATCTTTTCTGTAAAGGGTTTTTGAAAACAGGAGCCGAAGGAGAAACTGAGGATCTCACGGTACCTAAAAGTCAAGTTGTATTCCAATCAGCAACTTCTTTGATATTGTTATTCGCCAACATTAGCAGGCATTTATTGCCCAGATTCACTCAAGAGTCCAGTTTCATCTTTTACAGCACCCGTCACAGACAACTGTACATCGTGTCAGCTTTGTTGGCAGTCATTACACATCCAAAGCCAGCACAGGGCCCAACTGAGTCCCAACGCCAGCTTTCCTTTTTCACACAGGTTATTGAGCCATGCAGTGCATTATTGATCCAGCAGTGTAACACAAGTTTGTAGAATGGCTTTAGTCCCCTCTCTCTCTCTCTCTCTCTCTCTCTCTCTCTCTCTCGCTCTCTCTCGTTCAGACACTGGGACCACTTTGGCCATTCAAGATATCAGTATTGATTAGATGCCACTACAAAACAAACACGGTGAGAGACGCAAATGCACGGGTGTAAGCAAGGACACAGAATTGCAAATTTCCACATGCACCCTCGTGTCCGCGCACACACACACACACACACACATAGAAAAGACACACACAAAGGCATACATGTACAAGACGTTTAAATGATCAACATCGGTTCCCCTTGAATTGTTTTGATTGAATTCTACGTATAACAGCGAATGGGACCCGTGCAACGTCAACAAATACATCAATGTAATACAGTTCAGTGCTTCAGGGGACCTTTGCAGTTTGGAATAAAACAAAAAAAAAAAGTTTTCTCTAGTTTTAGTTGGAGTTGCAGATTCAGTGAGCACTGTGGTATTTGAAGTGGCCACTACGGTAACGCCACTGAACTCTGGGATAGAAGAGCGTTTGTTTCACTGTGTCCCATAAAGACATGAAGGCTAGTCCAAGAAGAACACATCTGTATGCTTTGAAAGGCTCGCTCGCTCACACACACACACACACACACACACACACAGAATGATCAATGAGAGTTTTGTATGAAAGAACATTCCAGCGTGTGTGTGTGTGTGTGTGTGTGTGTGTGTGTGAGCGCGTGCAAATGTACCCGGTGCGATCATAATAGAGGGTAGATGAAAGGGAGAGTTGAAAAGGTCTGAGTGCGCTGCGTGGTTCAACCAGACAACTCAAATCTCTTCATCTCTCCACCAGCCTCACCCCCACGCCAGCCAGCCAGCCTTGCCGTTTCCACAATCATTTTTCTCACACACTCATCTTCCCTCGTTGGCCTCATTTTTTTGTCTTTTCATCCGGTTTTTGTTTTTTTCTTTTCCAGACCTCTCCTCCCTCCATCAAACCCTCCCTTCCCTCCATCGGTGTTCTGCCTTGCTCTCATTCATTCCTACACTCACCCCTGCTCCATTTATCTCTCTTTCATCTCTTCTCCCGCCTTTTTTCTCTCCCTTCATCCTTTCAGCTTTGCTGTGTTTCTAACTCGTTCCTTGCCCTGCCGTCTCCCCTATTATTTCTTTCCTCTTTAAGAGCCCGGTCTGGCTGCCAGTGAGAGATGACAGCATTTCCTCTGTCTTCACTCAGCAGTGGTGGGCAAAAAATATAAAGTATGCACCCAATTTTAAGAACTGACACTTTTTGTATGGAGGATGGAAAGTGCCACATTAAATAATTACTTAAATGTGTCATTAATTAATTAAAATTGGAATTAAATACATAAATGTGTTATTAAATGTGTCATTAATTAATTCAAATACCAATTAATTTATGTAAAAAACATATATAATTATTTCACTATTTAATTAATTATTTCATGGTCCTGTGTTGCAGTGCATCATGAATTTATTTTATCTGTCAAACTCGCCCATCAAAGTTAGTGGGCGGGGCTAACGCTGATCTAGTCTGATCCATTGCTTTGGTCTGAAGTAGCATATCTTGAGAGAGACATGGAGGACCCTCAGGAAGTTTCTCAGCAGCTCCGGGCAAGATTTGGACATCTTGTCCTGCACCATTTCAGCATTGGGGGTAGCAGGACCTGGATTTTTAGTGGTTGCAAATAAAGTTTTGTTTGAAAGAGTATCTAAACCAACGTAGAGGTGAATAGCGCCACCCAGTGTATAGAAGTGTGTTCACTAGCTCTGCATCAATCCATTATCTGGACTCGATTTGCCTTGACTTGATGTGCAGGGTAACCAATCAGGTGTTAGAAATCCGCCCACTGACTTTGATGGGTGAGTTTGACAGATAAAATAAATTCATGATGCACTGCAACACAGGACCATGAAATAATTAATTAAATAGTGAAATAATTATATATGTTTTTTACATAAATTAATTGGTATTTGAATTAATTAATGACACATTTAATAACACATTTATATATTTAATTCCAATTTTAATTAATTAATGACACATTTAAGTAATTATTTAATGTGGCACTTTCCATCCTCCATATTTTTGTACTTCGGTATGAGTTGTAAATTTATTCTTTTTCCATCTCTACTGGCATTGCTGCGTGGCAATAAAAGGAACTTGACTTTTACCATATGGAAATGTGATGTTGAAGTAAAACCAAACCTCCGCCCGCCCCCCCCCCAAACCACCGTCACAATAAACCTTTATAGTGGATACACTAGGAGATGGGTCTCCCTGCAGGTCCTGACTTACTCCCCCCGGGTCTGTCCTTCAACCGAGCAGCTCTCCTTTTATCTGAGCCCGCTGAGATACCTAGCCAGCGAGGAATACACCCAGTGAAAGACTAAATCATCAACAGAGAAGGGAGAGAGGCAGGAAGGGGCGGGAAGAGAACAATGTCAGATCGATGTGCTGAACAACATGCTTCAAACTTACCAGTGGAGTGTGTGTGTGTGTGTCTTTCTGTCTGTGTGTAGATAGTTTTCTGTGTAGACTGAATGAGAGCAATAGTGTGAGAGTATGGTGTGTCTGTTTGTGTACATTAGAGTGTACATAGCAGCAGTGTACATGTTCAGCCTATCCAAGTTCTCCTGCTGTAAGCGAAGGTTGAAACTAAGTAGTGTGGGTCACCGCCCACTTCTGTGTGTGCACACACACACACACACACACACCTGTTTCTCTCATTAGTCAATCCATTGGCCCCTCCCACCCTGTGAATCCGACTGCCTGTACTTGCATGTAGGGGTTATGGCCCACTTTATGTCACGTATTCACTCAGCCGTGAAAGCCCTGCCCAATCATTACCTGGAAATCTCTCTGACAGTTTCTCTTTCTCTCTCTCTCGCTCTCTCTCTCGCTCTCTCTCTCTCGCTCGCTCTCTCTCTCTCGCTCTCGCTCTCAAACACTAGGAGGAACCAGTCTGCACTCTGTTTCTTCTTCTTTTACCCCACATAGAAGGCAAACTCCAGAGAAAGACCATAGTAACAGAGCGCTGTCATGATTGTGCAGCAGGTGAGCGTGAGTATATCCCATTAGAGTGCCAATAGATCAGGCTAACTCCATGCATATGTGCATGTAGATGTGTGTATCCACACGTGCATATGTCTGTGTGCACATATGGCTCTGACAAATGAGCCAAGCTCAGTTAAATGGCTTGTGATTAGGACACATTGGCTCCTAATTGCCTCTCATTACCATTTGAAAGTGAGTGGCGGCTGGAATCAAAGGCTATGGTGGCAGAGGGGAGGGGCACAGCCGGCCTAATTCACAGTCACATGACCACACTAACACACCATGGCTTGGTAGGCAGGGTCAACACTATCATTATTATTATTACAAATCCCAACTGGCATTGTGGCTCTTTGGCCAAGGAATGAAAGGACATCGAGGAGGAAGTCTGCATTACTGTCTAGTCTGGAAGCCCAGCTCTTTTTTAAAACTTGGCAACTGTTTTGTGTTTTGTTTTGTGTTCTCTGGTGCATCTCTGGACATAGAGGCCATTCACACAAAAACATGAAACGAGAAGGAATACAGCTCAACCGTTTGGAAGAGATTATTGACATACTGTAATATTCACAGAGATATGGCATACTTTTATTCAGCTCATGCAAAAACACATTTAACTAATCAAAAAGCTATCTGGCCAAGTGACTGTCTGACATGTAAATGTGGGGTTTGGAGCATGAAGAGCAGTGTTGTCTGTAGACCTAGCATGGCTGGACTCAACAGGCTCAAAACATGATTTATTTTATTGTAGTTTAGATTCCTTTAAAAGCAATCTAAACAGCGACAGTCCAGATGAAATCTAACTTCCCCTGTTTAGACAAAATGAAAAGTCAGGTTTGAGGGGGCAGCGTGGCCTACATCCAGTCTCAACCCGCAGCTCTACACTATCAGGTTCGTAGTGAGAAAGAACAGCATGATCTCCAGCCAGTCAGCAGTGCTTGACAACTATGGCACACGGCCAATGCAAACTTAGCCTAACTACAATGCCATCACCCAGAAACAAGTGCACGGGAAAACAATGCATGGCACAGGCTCTAGTCTGGGACATCCAAAATATGTTATTGGCGTGTCCACTTTCTGTTCATGACCCGTGAAAACACATTATTTATAGGACAAAACTAAAGGGTGAAGAAAGGTTGACCTATGACCCTTACTTGAAATCACTACAACATCCCTATAGGACTGTATAATGTGTCTACTTAGTTTATCACACTGCTATATTATATCTCCTATGGATTCACTACTATTCCTATCATATTATACAAGCATAGTTTGCTGTGATATTTGTATAGTATCCCTCTACAGTATTGCCTTTTCCTAAGGGAGGTAGGGCATGGCCTCAGCCTTGCCTACAGACACAATCAACAAGTAAAGCTGGCCGACTGACACTGCAAATGCTTAATAATTACAACGCAAGATGCTCCCAGGAAAAATAAATATCCTATCAGATAGCAGACACCGCTCAAAATACGAATATGCAGCTGGCGGAGAGAACGAGGTCCTTCAACTTCAGGCAGCAACATTTGCCAGTCCGTTGGATGATCAACGCTTTGAGCCACATGTAAGGACACAATGTAAAACCCATGCTGTGAGTCTGCTCGTATGGACAGCTAGACCACTAAGGATGCATAGTCTACTCTAAGTGCAACTCCGAGGTGTAAACAGAGTAAAAATAGCCCGCTATCACAGGCTTCCCTACAGTCCCGTTATATAATGGTCCAAGCTAGGATGAATGACATCACGGGTAGTCCAGCAATCACAAACCCTATGTCCTTTACAACCCGCTGGCAATGAAAACCCACTTTGTAGTAACATGTTATGCACGGCGGACGCGTGTAATAAACGCCCGACACATGGCAAGAGTTGTACGTGCGTTTTCGCCAACGCTGGACGAATTTAGTGGACTGTGGTTAGTTGTTCTCCGTATCTCTTTTCGTGTGGAGAAACACTTCCGCGATGGTGAAACGTAGATTAAAAAAAAATAATTTGCAATGCCTTGCCGTTGACAGTTCGTGTCAATAAAAAGAGTTCAAAAGGAGATGTATGCGGTTTGAAGCAGGCTGATTTAGAAGTAGACGCCACTGTTATGCGCTAAGAAACAGTGTGCGAAGAGCAAATGTTTGAGCCGAGGTCGGAGTGGCGCAGTTACTGGAAGTACCGCGCCTGCCCGACACAAGCTCGCCCGGCGGACGCGCTCCTCGCTCGGTCAGAAACCGGCCAGACCTCCGCTCTCTTCCGCCCCACTTAAACACTACTTTACATTTACGGCGTGACATGACAAGTATATACACGCAAACCCACACTGCCCCCGCACGCTTTGGCCACTTAAAAAATAGGTCAGAGTGTGAAGTAAATCTTTTCAAAGGCTTTGGAGTAAAGCAGAGCGTCTGCACCACCCAGCCTAACGTTAGTTCTTCCAGCCATTTTTCTCTACACAGCTCCAAAGGAGAAAAGTGATACGATAAAAGCAATGGCAGGTTGGAGAAACGAGCACTGAAGGAACAGTTTTAGGTGACTTACTGTAGGGTGTAATGGGCTGCTGAGTGTGTGTCTCTCCTTGTTGCCAAGGCTCCCCTGCTCTGCTCCGGTGCTGACGGTGGAAGCGTCTCCCCTCCTAATGATGTCTGCAGCGCACAGCTAATAGCTCTCTGCCCCCACCTTCGGAGAGCGCGCGCGCTCCGTGTGTGTGTGTGTGTGTGTGTGTGTGTGTGTGGTACAAATATGGAGCAGTTTGCAGGCTACTCAAGCAAAAAAAATGAGAGGGCTAGAGGCAAAGTAAACAACTACAGAATTACAAGATCAAGTTCACTGACAGTGCTAGAGCGTGAGAATGTACAGCACGTCTCCCATTATTATTTCAAGTGTGTTCGGCTATATAAAGAACAGCAGAGAGCAAGTTGGAGAAGTGCGTGTCTGTGTGTGTGTGTGTGTGTGAGAGAGAGAGAGAGAGAGAGAGAGAGAAAGAGAGAGAGGGACAGACAGACAGACAAACAAACAAACACACACAGAAAGACTATCTTTGTTCAAAATAATAGATAGGGCGATCCAACCAGTTGGGGAATTTGATTTCAGTGTTTTAGATTGCTGAGAAGTTTTGCTTGTGAATAGAAAATAAGATCTGGAACTTTCTTAACCCATGCTAACTCAAACAAGTGGCATATGTTATTTCAATGTTCACAAGCATTTCAGCTGCAAACAACCCTCAAATGGCTTTAAAAATACATTTAACTGTTGCAGACATCTTTACTCCCGAGTTCTGTCAGTCTGAATTAAAATGAATGTCTCCATCCCATCTTTTGATATGACATGCTGGGGCCACCATACCCTGTTTACATGTGGATTGTACATTAAGACTTTGACCTCTTGGAGAACTATCTACATGCCAGAAAGTCATGGCGGACTTTTCAAGGCAGAGAGCCTGACATCTGGGAAAGAGGCTGCTCAGCTGAAGAGAGTGACTGACAGTCAGCTGACAGTGACAAGGTGGAGGATCCCAGCTGCTGATAGCGTCTGTTTTCACACACACACACGCACAGAACAACACTAGTAAACATGCTTATGGAACAAGCTTTTTTATTCATGTTATGACTTGGTTAGCCTAATTCAGTTTAAGCTCCGAAATTCAATTTGCTTTTTGAGGCAAAGTCACATTAGGGGACAAATTTAAAACGCCACTGAGTATGCGATGGCAGAGTTTACTTGAAATGGCTTGGTTATTCCTCATCCATTACTCATGGTAAATGTAATGGATTTTGCTAAGTAATGCATTGTCCTTCACCAACACACAGGACCTGATGAAACTATCCCTTGTGCTATGAAACTAGGGTGCGTGCCAGGGTAGAAAACTGGCTTAACTGGATTGGATATCACAAGAAAGAAAGAAAGGGGGCGCGTATATCATTGAGATTATCAAGTGGCCACCTCTCATCCCAATGTTTTGTTGATTTAGACCCTCAATGCCTCCAGAAGGCTCAGCCATGAATCCTGGTTTCCCCCCTATACCCTCACCTACACAATACTGGCACTGCACGTAGGCTGACAGTTAGCCCGTAGCTGTAAGATGTCACCCAGTACACTCAAGGAGAATGGTAATATTGGGCAAATAGAGAACTCATTCTGTAAATGTCAATTACGCCACACTGGATAAATGTTTAAGTCCGCCCTAGTTGTCTTTATGACCTGTAAATCATGATTATGACAGCTAAACCTATTGCCTAAAAAGTAAATAAAGGGACACTCCTTCACACTCCTGTTGAGCACTTAATCCTTATTTTCTTTGGTTTGGTCTTTTTCAATCAGCCTGCACCCTGTGACCTCTCCCAGATTTCCAACATGGCGGCGACCTCACTTCTCCCGTCATAGGAAAGTGCAACCTGACTCTGAGCATGAGCCGTCGGCTGCACGAGGCTGCGGAGTGACAGAGGATCGGGGATGCATCCCACTCCCTGCCAGTCACTCAATAAGTGGCCTATTGTCCCGCACTCTATTGTGCCCTTGTCACATGTATCCCAGACAAAGAGTCAGAGAGGTAGGCTGCCCACCGTGCCAGGAGGCTAGCGTTACATTCATGGCCTGAATGCATAGAAATGAAGCAATAGCGTTGGTGAATGGACTCTGATATATGAATGGAGACGGGGAATGAAGAGTTCAATTTCACACAGCTATAGAAAGTACTGTAGAATGTGTGTGTGCTGTGTGATATGTGTAGTCTAGTCTCCATTTGACTTCCTGTACTGTCCCTTGGTGTGGTGTGTACTGCATGTGAGGCCCTGTTGCTCTTGAACCGTGTGTATCAGTACACACAATATGTTTCAGCTCCAAGGTTAAATCCAGTACATGTATTGTACTTGTTGTATAGTGTCTGCCTATAGCTTGCAGTAGTGCGTGCATACACACATTAGCACATATACAAACATGTGCTTGTGCCAGTAGTTACTCAGTATGTCTCCGCTTCTCCGGTGCATGCGCCTACAAGCACAAACGTACACACTCTCCCATACACAATAGCAGCACTCACTGTCAAAACCTTGCATGAATCACAGCATTTGGTTGGTGAGAATACACGTAGGATGTGTGCTGGTTTGCTTTACATTATTTGTATCTCTGCGCACATGTGTATACACTCGCTTAAGTGCTTAAGTGTGTGTGTCCGTGTGTGTGTGTGTGTGTGTGTGTGTAGTGCAAGGCCATGGCATGCTGCTGAAATGTTAGAGAACTGTGCCCAAAGGAGGAGCCGCAATCCTGGAAGCTTGGGTTACTCCCTAGAGATGCACCCACGCTTTTTTGTCAGAGGTGTGAATAGTATACACTCAGGGACAATCAAAATGTGCCAGGTGTGGCCTGTGGGAGGAGTCCTGAGACACGAAGAGAGGCTGTTTTAACCTGCATACCTGGAGAATGAATGACTCACGCCTTACACGTCAATGCGATTTACGGAAGAAAAAGAAAATGATTAAACCAAAGTAAGTCAAGGACACAAACAAACAGAGACTTTTCTAGCTGCAAGGTGCTCAAGGGATCCAATGTTAATGTTAGCCCACTTTATATGTTCTGTAGTAACGTATTTGACCTTTCAGTGCAGCTTGAACACACTTGTGCCACACATACTGTACGGTATTTTCCTGACTCAAAAGCTTGGCCGTTCGGTGTCAAAATCAAGAGAGAGTTCCATTCAAGTGAATCAGACGCAGAGTCCATTTTACTGATAAGTACATATACACGAACAAGGAATATGACACTTGAGATATGAATAAATGATACACTGGACTTAAAACATACACTACGGGAGATAAATAATTCATCTGTGGCCTTTGAAAGAAGCTCTTAAGGGAGTTGAAAAAGATTGTGCACATCTCTGCTTGATTGTACAGTGAAGAAGGACAATAATGAAGGAGGGGGGAGTTCAACATGGGATCGTGTCCCATGCCACGAGTCTTAATCCACTTAGTCATCTGCCCCCCCCCCCCCGGCTCTTCATTTGGGAGAATCCATTTTTATCCATTTTAGTATGAATTTGACTGTTTGACTGTTGTGCCAAGGTGTGACTGTAAGCCAGAGGAAGAAAGAGTATTGTCAGCCCCTCAACATTTTCGACAAAATCCGATAAAGATTTTCTTAGTGGAAGAGTAACGCTCATCCTGTATGCTTTGTAAGCAGCTGTCACTTCACATTACAAGGCTACAGTGTCTGCTGAATTTCTCTGTACACAAGGGGGGGGGGGGGGGCTGGGAGGGGAGGAGGGAGGGGGGGTTATTATCCTGCTGCTCACTGCTCCCCCTTTTGCTCAAAGGTGGAAGTGTTACAACTTCTGCAGCCAGGTTCTGGACAGCATATTAGAGTCCAAAAAAAAACCCATGTATCCGTTTTGGAAAATGTTTCCCGATGTCCATTGCTCAATATTTAATTTAACCCAGATTATTGTGTAAGTAGTGGACTTCAGCAAAACAGACAACTCCAATTATATTACGCCATCCTAAATATAGAACAACAACCAAATTTGGACTCCTCTCTCCACACCTCCATACATTCCTCCCTCCCTTCTTCCATTCCAGCACCGTGAACGCCTCTTTATCCCCGCGCGACCTCTCTCCGAATCCAGCGTCTATAGAGACAAAGACAGTAAAGCATTATATAACCATCGCAAGTTTCCTCACACATCATCACTTTCACACCACCTCTCCAACGGCGAAAATTTTGCCTCAGCTCAACCCGGGCTCACAGCTGCCCTCGCTAGCGTAATCCTAACGGTGAACGGCTGCTATCGGGGGTAACCTTTTCTCACACACCTTCCCCCTCCCCCCCCCCCCCCGGTCTGCGACGAGGGAGGATGAAGCGGGGAAGGATTAGGAATGCGAAGAGAGTTCCTTAATCTGTGTATTAACAGCAGCCAATTGAATCAAGCTGTCCCGGGCAGACGGATTTGGGAGCTAATCTAGACCGCCTTAATGTGATCTGTTGGAAACGTCCGGACCTAATTGGAGGAGTTGAGAAAGTCGGGGGGGGGGCGGGATATCACACATAAACATGTAGGCAAAGTGGTTAACAACACATGTGCTCTCAAACACACACACACACACACACACACACACACACACACACCATTAGAGAGAAAGCCAACATCTGAATGGTGTTTTCAGTGTTTTTACATCCTCTGATTAGGCACAAAGACAGACGGAGAAGGAAAAACACAGATTAAAACCACTTGCAGATATTGTGTGTGTGTGTGTGTGTGTGTGTGTGTGTGTGTGAGCAATGTCTGTGTATTAAAAAAATAATTGGCTATTATTTCTGGACCTAGAACTTATTATTAGACGACTTTCTTTGCAGATGAGACCTCAATATTACAGGGACACCGGGATATTTTATTCTACAGACGTGACACACTGTTGTTTTACCCCTCGCACTCATCACCAACTGCTTTGGTTAAGCTAACTCTGCTGTTGCTCCGGATAAAAGTGTCAGCTACACGCCTTAAATGTAATGTCTGTGTGCAACCTCCCACCCACCAGATAACGAATTCATCACTTCATGTGTCCTTAGTGATCCTTCCTGGTCAAATAAGGGTTGAAAAAAAAATGTTGGTTGTGCACAAAGCCACTCTCCTCCCACTAAAGCAGAGTGAGTTTAATTATTGACCAGGAAAAGGGAGACTCTCAAACACGCTTGTTTGCACACACAAATACACCCACCCACACACACACACACACACACACACACACACAAACACAGCGAGTGATATCAGGACAGGCCCCTACAGTACCGTTGTCTCTAACGCAGGGGGTCACCGAGGAGTCAACTGGATAATAGATGAGCGAGAAAGAGGCAACCGACAAATATGCAGCACTCGCCTTACACCCTGCCCGTCTGCCTGTCAGCCTGTGTGTGAAATTGTGATTGTGTCTGTGTGTGTGTGAGAGAGAGAGAGAGAGGGGAAGAGATGTACATTTGTAAACCAAAATGTTATCACTCACAGCAGAGCCATGTGTCCTTTTTGGTTTATTGAAGCTTGCATCCAGGAGCTCAGATCAGCACGAAGAATAAGCCAAGCGAGAGTGACGTGGTTATTGAGTAATATGTGGAGGACGTGGGTAACATGAGCCTGGATTGCAGGCTGATATTTTGCTGCCCATTGTAACCTTGTTGAGAAAAGTGCTCCTCAGATAGAGTGATGATTAGATGTGTCTTCAGCAGGGGGAGTAAGTGGGAGACAAAGTGGAAGGGGGAGGATGGCAGACTGGTGCAGATGCCCCTCGCCTCACCACATGCATTGATTGCGATGTGTCGCGGGGCCCGTCGATCGATACCCCCCCCCCCCCCTTTTCTGTGGCTTCACCCTCTGACCGCCCATCGTTAGCAACCTTCCACCTCTTCGTCTCCGCCTCCCTCTCGCTCCGTATTCCTCCTGTTTGTTTTGTAAAAGAGAGAGTTTGCTTTGCTTCACATATCTGTCTGTACATACAGTACATGTCCCACCAGAGGTACACAGGTACACAGCCCCGAGGAGCAGGTAAGGGTTTCGGTGTGTCTTGCCGAAAACAGGATGAACTCACTAACCACCGGGCCGCTCTTACCCCATCAACACCTCCATATTATCTCTCCTCCTCTACCTCGCCTCCTCCACCTCCTCCTCCTCCTCCTTCCAGCTGCGGTACGTGAAGCACTGTGCTTTCAACAGTACGTATCAAAGTTCATACGTCTGCTCTCCCTTAGTTTATTTAGACCAGAGTGTAATTCGGCGATAAGAGTTGTGTGCTTCATATTGTGGAGTCCAAGTGTTCAGATCTCAATGCTAACGTTTGAAAAGGCTTTATAATCTCGCTCGTATCTGAGGGCTGTGTTCTTCAAGTACAACTGGGCATCCGTATCCACCGGATCTCGTCGAGACACTCGGTTTGAACGGACCTTTTCAAAAACTTGAACCAATAAAGTTGCTGTCTCATCAATAGAGCGCTTCCCCCAGACGCCTGATAACATTGCGGCTTTACAAACTCGACAACGCCGTCAATTAATTTGCTTTTTGTCCTGAGTGGAAAGAAAAGCTCTCTCGGTCAGGGTGAGGTTGTTGTTTTTTTGTTCGCCTGTGCTTTATGAGCGTACGAGTGAGAGCTCAAATGTTTATGTGCGCTTGTGAGCTATCTGTGCGTGGGAGAGTTTGCACATGTAGGTACTTCTGTTTGTTGTTATTGCATGTGTTTGTCGATACTTACATAACTCTGTGTGTGTGTGTGTGTGTGTGCGCATGTGTGTGTGTGTGTGTGTGTGTGTGTGTGTGTGTGTGTGGTGTAGGGCGAGTCGTGGGCCTCTTCCCCTTTTGTGTTTGCTCCATCACATCACATCACATTCCCAGATCTATCTCTCATTCCAATCATAATGTAATTACAATAGAATGCCATTTTTGTTCGGCAGTCACCCTTGGGTCACTGACACACACACACACACACACACACACACACACAACACACACACACACGCACACAACACACACACACACACACATGATGTAACAGTGTGTAATCTACATTCTGTGTTGTGTTAAAACAAACAAAAGTCTCTCATGGAGAAGAGCTCATGGAGGAAGCATCATGATCACTGACTGTCCTAAAACATGTTATTTCTCCACCCTCAGACAGTTCAGCCTGTATCAGTCGGCAACCTATAACTGATTTGTTGATGTCATAGGTTGTGTTTCTGTCTTTACAGCGTCTTTTTTCTCACATCAGTGGAAAAGATGGACCGCTGTGCATTCCTGACAGCATGTTCGGTCCTCAGAGAGCAAAGGCCGAAAACATTTCAAAGGTCAGAAATATTTCACATTGCAGCAGAGCACTCTTCATTAGTTGTGAAATAGTCACATGGATACGAGCCACGAACATCTGTTCAGCGCTGCCAGCTGTAAAAGAGGCGCTTGGTGTTCGGGGGGAATGAGCTGGAAAACAGGGAAAAGGTGACTGTGGCAGGGAATGACTTTCTGGGAGTCGAGGTATCGGCGAAAAAACAGCTTTAAGTTGAGTGTATAATGTCATTGCCATCTCATGAAGAGGGACAACTGAGTACCAGAATTATCCTTTAAAAGGGAATCTGTTTTCTTGATCGTGTGTGTGTGTGTGTGTGTGTGTGTGTGTGTGTGTGTGTGTGTGTGTGTGTGTGTGTGTGTTTGCTTTGCCAGTCTACTAATAGCAGACCTTCCAGTAGCAGACCTTGCATCAACACATGCAGTCAGCAGGCCATCGTGACCCAGGCCGTCATGACCCATCAGATTGTTATTCTGCCATCTGGGATGAGATCACATTTCTCATATTGGC
The DNA here is from genome assembly GCA_034670385.1 of Hoplostethus mediterraneus. Classification (NCBI taxonomy): domain Eukaryota; kingdom Metazoa; phylum Chordata; class Actinopteri; order Trachichthyiformes; family Trachichthyidae; genus Hoplostethus; species Hoplostethus mediterraneus. The sequence continues at coordinate 7,170,282 of JAXDDW010000009.1, forward strand.
GCACACACACACACACGCACACACGCACACACGCACACACACACGCATGCACACACATGCACACACACACATGCATACACACACCCATGCACAATTACCGTACATACTTTTACAGCGTGCTCAGGGATGGTAGGGAATGGTATGTTCAGACGGGCTTGTTGCAGTGGCATAGTAAAATCATCAAGCTCTGGAGATAGAGAGAATGAACTCAGTTACTCTGCTGAAACCTCCTGCTAACATTGCTGATATGAACAAAATGGATTCTCCAACAATACTTTTGATAGTGACTGATCAGATTCAGATTATTTGCAGGGCCAAAAACAATATATACCTCAGTAGCGACTATCAACAACTGTAGGTGAAAGCAATCCCTGCAAATGTATACGTTTCAACCCACGTTTCCCCTTGGAAAACCCAGACAGGCACGTAAAAGCATGTATCTCTCATGCACACATACACACCTATATGAATGGACACATATGGCCATAGACTATGCCCGCACCGGCAGCCACACAGGGATATTTTAGATCCGTGAGTCTGTGGGACTCCGGGCATACAGTACATACCTCTGCCAGAGGGGCCAGGTGGCAGGTCTGGAGAGGCCCCGCTGAAGGGGCACTAATCCTGGGTCACTGCTGGCTGTCAGGGCCTGGTGCCTGGAACTCCCGTGTCAAGCGTGGATAACACAGTGCATCAACGCAGACCTCACGCAAAACACAAAGGCTCTCCACGATCAGTCTGCTGGAGGATTAAATGCACGACTGTTCAGTATGGCGGTCTTAATCACACACACACACACACACACACACACACATTGTGGCCCTGGCAGGAAGGTTTGTAGTGCTGTGCGTATACGTGCGTCTATGCACGAGTGTTTAATGGAGTGTGTTGTGTATATCTATGTATGTGAGTTTGCAAGAGGGAGAGGGTGGGACAAATTTGTGGACGCCGAGCAATGTGGATCAGCTGAGAGGACTGCCTTGAACACACACACACACACACACACACACACACTACTGCACAATAAGATTACTGCTCTGTCATCGAGTGCTTAACGCTCCCTCCTCCTTTCTCTCTCGTCTCCTCCCTCCATCCACAGATAGTAGAGTACTACGTGCTCCAGTTGACAGCTCATGCCGAGCCAGCACATTCCACATTATTACTACTTCAGATGTTTGTGGCCCAGAAGGGCGCTGATTGGCCGAGCCGCTCTGACACCGGGGCTACGGGCAACCAATGAGGAGCGGCCTGCTCTGGGGGAACGAGGAGACGGAGAGCAAATTCAATGGGAGCGCCCTCTGCTGGGCAAAGCGGAGAACGTCTGGGCCTCGCTCACCTTCCCTGGCTCTCCGTCCTCTCTCTACTCAGACAGTTGCTTTCCACTCTGCTCTCATTCTCTCCATTTCTACATCTTTCTCTCCCTTCGTATGCTTTGCGCGCACAGTTTTCATTCCCTTTACCTCCCACCCACCCCCCTTTTTAGTCAATCTCTCCATCCCTCCCCTCATCTCTTCATTCTCCCTCCCTGTCAAATCTGAGAGGGTGGTCTCCCAGCGCAGCCAGCAGCAATACACTAACGCCTGGGCGGACTCGGTAACACACACTGAAACAGACTTTTGACACACACACACACACACACAGGTTTACACACTTAAATAGGTGCCTTCAGTGACACACACACACTTTTCTTACACACTTTTTATGAGTATGACACATAATACAAAAGCTTTCTATGTTCTCTATGCACACACTCACACAGTAATCAGTGTTGTTGCTTTGTGTGTGGCATCTGAATCACTCCCCACACAGACATCAGAGGACATATGGTGAACCAAAGAGCCTTTGAAACTACTGGTGGAAGCACAGAGACCTGTTGCTGGCCGGTCTGCTCACCCCTCTGCGGTCTCGGAGAGCATTCAAAGGCCCGGACTGTCGGGGAGAGAGATTCTGAGTCACCCCCGGGTGGAGCGTCCCTCCATAACAATTTATTTCTCATGTCAGTCATTTGACCAACATGGAAAGTGTAAAAAAAAAGTTTTTAAAAAATTGTAAAAAAAAAGTGAGTCATGAGTGAGAATGTGTGTGTTTTGACACACCAGCAAGGAGCCCGAGATGGGGAGGGGGTCAGCTCTCCTCTCTCCAGCTCTCTCACTGTACAGGTCAGTGAGATCACATCTAACTACATCACATGCAACCCAATGCGCCCCCGCTCTCCCTAAACACACACCAGCATATGGAGATACCCCAGCAGCTGATGTACAACCGCAAAGCCTGACTTACTTTCAAAAGGTGAAACTCCACTGTGATCACTATTTTTTGTAATTTGTATGTATTGTGGATTTTTTTTTATTTTTAAATTATTAGTTTAAAATTATTTATTTATTATTTATTTGTTTTTTTGTTTTTTAAAGTGTGTGCAGTATTTTCTTCATGTTACAGCGTTTTCTTATTGTTTATTTCAATATTAAAGAGTAACAAAACTCCCATCTAATCGTTAAAACTGCAATTGGCTGATCTTGGACACCACATGCTTATTTTTGCTCTTCTTTTATTTTAAAAGAAGTTATTTTGTGTATGTTATTTCTATATTTATGTGTATCTTGTATCTTAGGTTCCTTGCAGACATACAATAAAAGGGCTGCTTATTGCACCATGTTGCAACATAGGTGATTGTGTGGTGTGATCCCGCCCATGGCAGCGAACGAGCCAGGGCCGCCACTGTGTGTGTGTGTGTGTGTGTGTGTGTGTGGCTGAGTGTGTAAGCGTCTTGTTTGCCTTTCTGTGTGTTTTTGCGAGTGCACGTGTACTGTGTGTGTGTGTGTGTGAGAGTGAGAGAGTGAGAGAGAGAGAGCAAACAGAGAACGCTGAGCTGTGCAGGGTGTCTCTTTTATAATAACTAAGAGCTTTAGTGAGGCTGGTTGAATTTTAATAGAGTTCTGCGGGGTATTCCACCGCCTCTGGTCCCACGGCTCAAAGATCAGAGAGAATTTCCAAGCATGGTGTCCCTCAGCCTCTCTCTCACTCACTCACTTTCTCTCTTCCTCCATCTCTCTCCCCATTTTGCTGCCTCCCCATTTTCTCATTCCTAGCTCCCTTTTTCCAATCCCTTTCTTCCTCTTGGGCTTTTGTCTCTCTCTTAATCCCTTTCTCTGTCTCACACTTTCTCTCTCTCTCTCTCTCCCTCTCCATTCTGTCTCCCTGTGAAATTTGTATTAGAGCCACTCGAGGCGTAATTACCGCTAAGCCTCTCTCGGTTCCCTGGCACAGAAAACAACTCATGACTCTCAGCACAAAAACTTGCTACTGAAGGACAAAGTGCTGTGATGAACTTTTAAAATCGCGCACAATGGCTGACAAAATGTTTAGTCTAGTTTTTTGCCACGCACAGAGATTATACCACAGAGAGTGTTAATTTACTGATTGCCTCAAAGCCACGAAAGGAGTAGTTTTCTTTGCACTCTGTAATTATGGAACATGGTACACTTTTATAATACACACATTTTTGTACTGTACTGAAGGGCAGCGTCTGGTAGGAATCACTGTAAAAGAGACTGAAGAGTTGAAGAGTCCAGCTGCAGGACAGGAACACAAGGCAGCCCGAGAGAAAGGGGAGAGAAAGGGAGGGGAAAGGGAGCAACTTCTTGAATCGTGGCAGAGATTTGTGTCTTCCGCTACTTCATCTGCGCGCACGTTGGAGTGATCAAGTTGGCAAGAGACTGCTGATTATTACTAATTCATGAGGATTAATGGATGCTATTTAAAAACCTACCGTTCTGAAGAGAGCCGACCGAACACTTTGTCTTCCTGGTGGGACCGTGAGACAAAATACGCCCCGGGCTAGTCTCACACGAACATGGCTCATGAAAATTCAACACTGAAAGCAATTCGGCATTGGAAACCAAAAAAAAAAAAAAGAGCACAGTCATGCACTAACTCATGTCGCTTAATTGTGTCTGTGATTGACACATCTTACCAAATTAACAGTATAAAGATAAATATAACATCAATAAAAACAGGGAATTACACCTTTAATCTCTCCATAGTTTCATGTGACAAACCTCCTGACATAAAGGAGGTGTTATTTCATTTGACTTCACAACCCAGTCCTGTGGGTTAGGGTTATTCCAGGTGACGCGAAGACATATCTCAACAGTGCTACACAAGTGTTTCCTTTCTCCCTCTCCAATGTGGAGACGAGCCATCTTCCAGATGGCTGGAGGGGAGAGGAAGATTTGTCCAAACACCTGTTGTCTCACCATAGAAACAGCTCAGAGGGAGCCCCTTCCTTGCCGTGTCTCACCAACACACACACACACACACACACACACAACACATGAAACCTGTCATTGTTATCTCCTTCTCACCACCTTCCCGCACAACAAGAGCTCCTAATTGGCTGAACCACATCATTAACAGAACTGCTCAACATCAAAAATACACGCTAGTAAAACGCTGTCACAACATAACATCTTTGTTCACATGCTGAGCTCTTCTCTGGTCAAATAAAACGCTAGCTTGTCTGGCCTGTGGACACGGACACACACACACACACACACACACACACACACACACACACACACACACACACACACACACACACACACACACACACACACACACACACACACACACACACACACACACACACACACACACACACACACACACACACACACACACACACACACACACACACACCTGCTCATGCAACTCAAGATAATTCCACGTGGCAACGGAGGAAAGCAAATATTGTCTTTGGACGAGGAGGAATGACATCGGTGACTGTACCTGTGTTGACATTGCTACCTGCTCTAGGGTCATGACTGAGAAGCGGCATGCAGACAGCAAACAATGCGAGCCACGCTGTTATGCAAGTGCTTTTGCATGATTAGGAGAGAAGCAAATTCTGCAGTTGTGCAAATGTGAAAAAAACAAATGTGCAAAATATGTGAAAAAAACGCTTGTATCCAGACAGTATTGGTTTATACAGGCTGGGACAGTCCCAGTAATGTGACCCGGGGTGCCTAAAACACTCACTTCCCTCTGCAGTAGGTGGGCCACGATGTGTACTGAGCTGTGTTGCCTAATGACGCCCCCATGTGGCTCCAACACGACACTCCCAGCTGTCAGTGATAGAGGAACGTGGTATACCAGGCCTCCTGCAGCTGCCTCGCAGGACGGCCATCCCAAAAAGATGAAGACTTTTGCATTTAACCAAATATTTGCCACGTTGAGTGAACGTGAATGAGGTGCACACCGGGGGGCCTGCTGTGTCCTTGCAGTCTTCAACTAAAAACTAATCCTCCTAATCCTGTATTGCTACTATACAGCCCCACCCGTAGCAGATCCAGTACACTGCAGTACCACCCAGACACTCATGAGACAAAAGAAATTTGCTTTCTCAATGTATTTTGAAAAATCCTCTCAGGCTATAATATCCAGATTTTTGTGCTAAATTGATTCTTTCTATGTGATGAATGGGCTGAATTGATCCACACTACTCCCTCAACTCTGTTCACTGCTTAATAGTAGGAAATTCCTTTTTTCTGCTTGCGTGTTTGAAACTGTACTATGATCACCCTCAAAAAGTAAACTTTGTCTGTTCTGCTTTTAAAGTTGAATACTTACATGCTTCCACATTTCCTCCACGCAAAGCTGCAGCCTTCAACTGCTGTCAGCTGTACAGACCAAGGCTGCTAGTAAACACGCTCCCTCATGTAGGATGCAGCAACCCCTCTGGGACAATTTCCATTCTGTGAGGGACAAAACATCTGGGAAATTATGACAATCATGAAATTTTATAATATTATGCCTTTTTTATCACTGCTGTTAAAGTGTTTGATCGATATTTTTAGTCTCTCCAGCCTCCTTTTCTGTGTCTGTACGTCTCCACGCTGTTTGCCATCGGCTACACGACATTCCTCGGTTAAAGATTAGGTATCCTTTCCACCTTGACTCCATCAAAGACAAAATCATCTGAGCTTCACAGAATTTTAGCATTATACAAAAAAACAAACAAAAAAAAATCCATTCATTCATTCATTATGTTTTAATACTGCAGACCAAAGTATGACTCTAAAATTGGACCGCTAAATCAATATAATGTCCATGACTCATGGCCCTACATTTAATACCAGGGGATAGGGGCTTTACATTGTGCATAAGTGAAAACCTGACTTGAGAAGTGACATTCGATCATGCATTTGAGACCGATGATGGCTCTGTGAAGCTCCAGCGTGGCCCTGAGTCACACGGTTTACAGCTCTGGAAACAGAAAACATGAGCAGGGCACAAACACAGAATCCCCTTGTGTTCATGTACCTTGAGGGAAAACTGACAATTTGACTTGTCGCTGTACAGATATCAAAACACGGCATTTCATCATGACCACACCCAGAGGCACAGAGAGTAGATACAAGTAAAGCCTGACAGGGTTTTCGTCCAGTTAGAGAATAAGAACAATCCAATTCATCACAAAAAAAAAACAAAGCGTTTAACCTTAGGCTTCACAATATTAAAGATAACGATACATAACATGATATTAAGATCCACATCTTAAGTGAAGCAGTCTCAGGGGTATCAATGTAACATCACCCTTTTTGACCAGAACATACATTTTGACATCTAAAAAAAAAAAGACAACACTTCAGATGGTCTCCTCCTCCTGTTGGTTTTGACACCCTAGGACCAAAAGATGTCAGGGTGGATTCTCGTGACTCCAGGCACAGTTCTCTAAACCCGCATCCATCCCACCTCCAAGTGCAAATTTGAGTCCAGGTTTGATCCATTTCACGGGTCGATGCAGCGCTCTCTTTGGTGCCAGTTCAGAAGTGATCGGTAGGTTTTAATTCAGGGTATTTAGTACACGTGAGCACGTCGCGCTCGGTCAATACTCATGCCGAGTAAGGAAGAGAGTCTGCTGCTGGAGGAGAGGTTATCTGCCCCCCCGGCGCTGCACAACGATGGTGCCCGCTACAATATCGTACACAGTCCTGTTGTGTTGGAAGAAGAGGAGGGTGATGAAGACGGGGAACAGGAAGGCGATGGAGAAGTTCTTATTCAGCGCCCGTACCGTAGAGCTGTGGTAGTCAAGACACAACAAGAGCTCAGAATGACAAGGACTACCACGGGCTGTTCACAGTACTAAATACGATAGATAGAAAAGTGTTGTTGAATTTTAAACTTCCCCCCCAAAATCCAAAGATCAGTTTAAGGGTAATTTCAGAGCCTGGGGAGTGACATTTCCACTGAACCTCACAGTGAGAGTGCAATTGTCCAAATAAAAACATACTGCTCAGTTAAATGTTAACAGTGATCAGAACTGTGTCATTGCTTAACAACTCCAATGTCACTTCATGCGGTCACTTACGCGGAGAGGGAGACATTGGACGCCGGGACCACCAGGACGCGGTTGGGTCTGACCAGAGTGGATGTGTCACATGTCACCACCCGCAGGCCAAGCAGGAACTTCCCCGGCGTGGCCCCGCCCGCCCCCCAGATACAGATGATCTGAATCGGACAAGAGGGGGAAAAAACAAGTCAAACAACTGAACACAAATTCCAACAGATTGAGTCCAGATTTTACAAACATGGGATCTGTTGGCCAGCGTGTGATGCCCCGTTGCCAATCGTCCTATGGAAGATATCCTGTCTTTAAACTGTATGTTTCCATCCTTCTGTAGTATTTATCATGTCTATTTAACATAGATTTAGACCAAGCCAATAAAAGGCATTATACAAGAATTAATGACATGATTTACTTTGACATACAAGTAATCCTGGCTAGCAATTCATTTCCAAATTCAGACAACTGAGGCAGACAGAACCATGGAAGGAAGGAAGCTAGATCTCAAGACAGATGCCTGCGTGCCTGCGTGTTTATTCCCAGCTGGGTAAACAAGCCACTGATGTGGACGTCTAGCAGGAGACCTCATGCTTGACTTCATCTCAGGCAACTATGATGACATGGTTGCATCACTTTCCTCCGTGGGGAAACCCTGTTGTGTTTGAGCAGAGCTGCAACTCTGCCCTTTTCAATAACCGAGCGAATATGGCAGGTGGAAAACTCCTACTTGATGTGGATGGATAAAATGGGGAATATTTGAATTGGGCAGTTTTGGTTACTTTTAAATCCTCAAGGCTGAACAAGGCTATGGCTACAAGGCTATGGCTAATTTGTGAATCAGGTGAACAGTTGAGAGTGCAAAATATGACCCACCTCGTAGAAGCACACGAGCACCCTGTAGACCAGAGCTACAGCCATCATCTTCTGCAGGTCCTCCATAGACGTGTTCTCATCTATCTCCTCCACTATGAAGTGAGTAATAAATTTGGCAATGTCCCTTTAAAAAGGAGAGGGAGAGAGAGAGAGAGAGAAAGAGAGAGTCTAAATTAAGGCAATGACGAAATAACTTTGCATTAAACCAATGATGCAAAACGAAGAGTATCAAAGGTCTTTTATGATGCATGATCATCTTGTGACATTCAAAACACACATTTTGCAAAACTGGTCCACTACAGCTACACCTCTGCCTAGTGGGTACCAGTAGCCAACAGCTGAATACTTGGCTATTCTCTGTTGGTGTTGGTCCAAAGAAATGTGCAAAGTCAAGAAACTGGAAATATTGCAATCTGAGAAGAAGACGTTTTTTGTCATGAGGGCCTCAACTGGGAGATAACACGTATGATCTGTGTGAATTCTCAACCCCCACGTTCAGGCTCTGGTGACAATCTTATCTCCATTTCTCCCTCAAGCTTGAAGGACGAGCAACACCCCAGCTATCAGTTTTCTTTAACACTTCTTAGTAGATTCACTCACTTCATCCCACTCAGATGCATGATCCACAGCACGATGGTGGCCTTCACGCAAAACAGGATAAAGAAGTCCACTGTCTCGGCTAGGAATCTCTGGAGGGGAGAGGGGATGGTGTACTCCCGTCCTGGAAAGCAGATGAGAAGACAAGTGGATTCACAATTCCTTATTTGAGTAGCTAGGATGTCATTCTCAAATGGGATAGTTAAGCACATTATCCAGTCTAATTCACATACCCAAGCAAATCATGGTGGGTCATAGACCAAGAGAAGCGGTCTTGATTAAACAGTGTACTGAAAAGCCCTCAGGCTCCATAGTGGGGGAATAAGGGTACCGACGACCCAGGGCCCCAAGCTGAGGGAGGACCCCTAAAGTGTCTTGACTAAAAGCCTTTTGTGGTCCTCAAGTGGATACTGAGAAATATTTCACACTGTTCTGGTTTTCAAACTTTCACAAAATATGTGATACCACCGGTTCGTTATCTGAGACAAACAGGAATAAAATAAAGTTCCAGTTCAGACTAAACAATTGTTGGAGGACATATTTTGAACAGTTTTGAACAGGGGACTACTGGTGACAGGGTTGTTATGACAGACAGCTTAGCTTAGCTTATCAGGGTAGTGTCCAAAACCCATAATGTCAAATGGGGATGTGTCTGGTTATTGATCAGTAAATGAATGTGTGGAGGTGTAAATATTAGTGGTGTGGAGGAGAGGAAAGTGGAGGGGGGTGGGGCAGAGTCACCGCCTGCGGGCCCGTAATTCCTAGCTACGTCCCTGGAAATACCACTAAGCATATAAGCTTGTTTCCCCAAGTCCTTGACTAGGCCTACTTTCCAACAGACACACAACCTAGCTTACAACACAAAGAACAGTATTGTGAGGACATCTGTTATCTAGCAGACCAAAACTACATGGCAGACTGCAGCAGGAAACTGTCAAGCTGAAGCCTACCTGCTGGAGGTGGGTTCCCGGTGTGCTGCTGGGGTGGGGTGGTCCCGGCTGTTGTCCGCTCCGTCTGGGCACCACCCGTATTCGGGGGTGCGGGGAAGCTGAAGGGATATGGGTAGTTGAACCAGTTTCGCGTGTCAAAAGCCTGCTGCCCGAGGCCGGGGAGCGGGACAGATGCACCCGGTGTCTGAGCGCTTGTGCCCGGGGGAGAGAAACTGCACGGCGGAGGAAAAGGGAAGGCTGACAGAGCCATCCAGCTCTGCCAGTTCGCATGCCCCCAGTAATACTGCCACATCCATTGCTGCAACTTTGCGCAGTATTCCGTTGTTGCGTTGGCTTGTGGTTGTTTTTCTTCCATTCCGGTGGCAGCAGGCCGACTGTCACTTGTAGTAGACGTAGCCATGGCTGACCCACTTCAAAGCTCACCTAATTTGAGAGGTAAATCTTTTTAAACGCTAATCCTCCAGTTCCTTCGTTCATTTTAGCTCACTGCTGTGGTTGTACAAGGAAAGCACTAAGTGTGTTTATAAAGATAGGGGTTTCAGGAACCGCACAGCGTTAGTTTCCAGACTACTGTCTTGTATTATCTTTAGGTGCTACCCATACGCCATCGTTTTAAGAAGTGTAATTACAATGTGTAATCTATCCACAGTGCAGATACCAGTGAACGACTATCATTTGGCGGAAGTGTCTAATAATAACCCCCCCTACTTTAATAAATGGTATGGCCCACTTAAAGGGCCCGCTCTGTATTTTTTTCTCTGGAGTATACGGGTCGCCAAATGAATTTCGTCCACAAAATTAATTATCGTTACACGAAATCCAACAACACCTGATGAACTTCACGGGGAACGTTTTGCACCAGACACAAACAGCACTTCTTCTTCGTTTTTTTTGCATATCTCACTTTTCACGTCATGCCTGTAGTAAAAGGGATGTCGTCATTAGACTTTTAAATTACCTCTTGATTAGTCAAATCTTACTTTTTCCCTCTCTTCTATCTCTTGTAGTATATTTTCACTTAAACTGTGTGTAGGCTACTTCAGTCATTGAATTTATGGTATCGTGAAATAGATTCAATTCCCCAACCACCTCTGACCTCCTCATCCCTAAACTCTCCATGTATCCCCTCAGCTGCTGTCTCCTCATTGTCACATTGCAGTAGTTGTAGACAGTATGGCAACATGGGTGACCTCTTATTTCACACTTTAATATTAACAGTACATTTACTCTCCAGCATTTTTGTTTTGTTTTGTATTATTTATTATTGATGAAGTTAAAAGGTCTAATTTCTTCCAGATATTGCATAGAACTACAGTGTTCGAAGCAATATGGCCTCAAACAACCAGACCAAAGACTGTTGTCTGCAGTGGGGTACCTCCTGTATCTGTACCTCCTGTATCTGTCCATCCTTTGATTGCACCTTATCAAAAACTATTCCTACAGTGGGTTCAGGGAACACTATTGTTTTCAATGTAACTATTTATTCTCAGTTTACTACATAAACTAAGAGGATCATAAAACTATGGGAGCTGCTCTGTTGTAAGTAAGTATTTACACACACACAAACACACACATACACACACACACATCCCAAATTACTGGTTGGAGGCTATTCCTTCCCCATGTTTAGACAAACCTGTTTAGGAAGAGCTTCACTCTGCATAACCTTTATATATATGTTAGTTATATGTTTGATTGAACAAAAAATAAATGTAACCGTGACCAGGGACCAGATTAGAGTCAGCTCAGCAACTTCCATGTACACCCCAACAGTGAGTTATTAATGAGAACTTCATACTCCTGCCAGTGGCGGCTCCCTTGCCTAAATAAACAAAGAGTGTCATATATCACTAATTTGCCTTCCTGTAAATTTGTTAAGAGGGCTGTAACGGCTGTTGAGCATGTCTCAAACAACACACCGTTTGTTGAAGTTTGTTGGCTCAATTTATGTCAATTAATAAAACTAGGTCAACTAATCCTGCTAACTTTTCACCGTAACTTAAGTTGACTTAAAAACGAGACAGCCAAGTAGGCAAAGGTCATGTTTATTTATTACAGTGACTGTGCTAACTATGCTGCAGAGTTGTTAATAAAGATACATTTATTTCCCCCTCTCAACCATGAAAAACAACTTTTCATTGCACCACAAGAGAGCAGCAGAGACCTATTTTATAAATCTCCATGTAAATATGAATTATCTATATCTATATACTGTATATCTAGCTATAGATAATGCTTTTATTATGGAAAATCAATTTCATGACCATTTTTAATACCAGAATTGAAAATTAACCATAATATACATGGTTAATAAAATATACAATTATAGAAAGCAGAGTACAGGGGATTGATTTTGTTGACTCTTGATTTTGCTGCCAAGCTGACTTTTTAGACTTTTTTAAAATTCTGTTTTTTTCTTTTTTTCCCCCTGTTGTCCAGCGCATTTGGTTCGAGAAATGCACTTTACAAGACTGATTTATTATCATTATTATTATTATTAGATAATAATAATAATACAATAAAATAAATGCATAGCATGCAAAAGAAAAAATAACTGCACAGTATGGTTTCTTTTATCTCTATCATCAGTTGCCTTAATAATAATGTCAAATGGAGCCATCAGAGTAACAAACTTTCCTATTAATAGTATATTTTGTTGTACAATTATATGAGCTCATGTACAGAAAATAAGGTGATTATTATTTTGTTATTGTGTTCAGTTAAGCACATACATATTCATTGCACACGTTGATGATTCTTCTTCTGCCAAATTGATTGCACATTTAGATTTACGTCCAAGTGACACAGAAATCTATGAGAGGATCTTTCATTTGTTGTGAATGGTGGATTAGCCTCCATGGCTTACTTCTCAACTTGTAGCCGGGCTCAGTGGATCCCAACGATCCACATTCAGTGAGAAACCAGTAGTTTGACACAGAGGGCGTTGGGGTCAAAGAATCTCTATAAAAGCTGCTCCGGAAATGGCTTTGATTCAAAAGACCTGCTGGCCAGTCAGCTGATGAAAAGCTATGTTTTGTACTCTCTCTCTCCCTCCCCCTCCCCCCCCCTCTCTCTCTCATTATCTCTCTCTCTCCCTCTCTCTCATTATCTCTCTCTCTCTCACATACCCACTGTGACCCCAGTCCCCAAGCAGTCTCTCTCATATGCCTCCCATTCTCCTCCTCCTTTCTCCCTCTCCTAGTCTGCCTCGCTCTCTCTGTCTCTCCCTTTACTCCCCCTCCTCTGATTAATGGGTGGGTTGGGGGGGGTAGGTGGGGGGGGGGTATTTGCTGACTGGGCTGGCCTGGCTCTGTGGGTTAGGTGTTAGGTCTGCCAGTTCTAAATGACTGTGCCGGGTCCAGTGAATGGAGCCAGTGAGGCGGACGCCAATCGGACCCCAAAGAGCGTTATCCCTGTCGACAGAGGCCATACGATGACTGGGCCCAAACGTAATCGGGCCCAAATAAAAGCTGCGCCCAGCAAACGCTGACCCCCATAGAACCCACCACCCTGGGGGGATTACTGCTATTACTGTGGAGGTGTGTGTGTGTGTGTGTGTGTGTGTGTGCGTGCTTGTGTGTTGCGGGGGTGTGTGGGCAGGGAATATATGGGTGAGCTGGTTATTGTGCACGGGTGTGTCCAGGGGTGGGCAATGCCTGTGTATGGGCCGGTGTGAGTGATCAGGTGTGTAGGGGTGTGTGTGTGTGTGTGTGTGTGTGTGTGTGTGTGTGTGTGTGTGTCTGGGCAGATGGATAGTCCAGCCTCAACTGCCCATTAGTCTTACTGAGGTTTATCACACAGCTAGCATCACTGTCTGCTCCTACTGCTCCACCGAGAGCTTCTTAATCCAGCGTAACCATCAAACGCTGGAATGAAATCAGTCTCAGGTGAAGTTGACCCCAAAATGTTCACATTTCACAGTGGCATCGTAGTCTGCGGAGTCTATCAGTAGTTTTTTTTATCTCATATTGAATATCAGATGTAATTGCCATCATTTTAGCTTGGTTAGGATTTTTTTCGTTCTTCATATTTATTTGGACCTAAACCAGCTGACTCTGGTCACCTTGTGAGTATTTTCTGCGTGAGGTCATGATAAAGGCACGTATAGGTTCACAATATAAATTATTGAACAACGAAGGATACAAGGGGCAACGGAATTTTTTTTTTAAATAGCCAAACATTAGGTCATGAGATTGCAGTATCTTAGTAAATATTGGACACACTGCCATATCAGCAGACCTCACAGTGTGTACTTTAGGGGCTGAAGTTATACTCTTTACTCTTTCTGAGGTAACAGTACGGTTAACATCAGGTAATGAACCTCTTTTAGGTTGGGGCGGTCAGGTGGTGCATTCACTGACCTAAAAGGTTCCCACAGATCGTAGGAGTTCTTGTGAACAAGGTTGCTGTGTCTGTGCAGGATGCTCCCAGACATACACTAAGGGAACAAGGTCGCCAAACACTAATGACTCAGAAAAGCACTTTATGTACTCGATCTCCTGTGTATTTGGTCTCAGCGTGCACCCCACCCGATCCTCCTATTGAGTCCTTGAATGACTTCTGGCTTGGGAAGAGTGTTCTTCATGATCGCAAATATTGATTGGAGTGGACCGTAGAAATAGCTCATGAAATCTTGAATTGAGCGCTGTTACCCTTCACTATGAGGAGCGACTACCTACAGCGGTTAAAGCTACAGACTCCCAGACCAGCCACAGTTTACATAGAGGTTCCATAGATAACAGCGTATCACTCGTCTTACCCAACAGCTATTTCAAAATATTATTCTTGTAAAGGGTTTTTGAGACCTTTTAAAGAAGAAGCAGTGGCTTTTAGGGAGGGATCCTCAGTAAGGAACATTCCAAGTCTTTTTTTTTTTTTTTTTTTCATGTGGGAATTCAACATTTTGACCTCTGCAGATACTGGCCTCATTATACAGCGTGCTCGTGTAGTTTTCTTGCTGACTTGCTGCCTTGTACAACCACACACGAGTTTAATCTCTTAGTCCAGACAAATGTTAATGCACATATTTAACCCAGTCAGAATGTGTCCAGCGTGTTGCAGGTTCAGGGAATGAACAAAGCATTTGTCAGTCCAGATGATGTGGGGGAAGGTTGTACTGACCTGTTGCTTTTAGGGAAAGATCATGTGATTCATGTATTATTACAATCACTCAAATAGGACTTTCATTTTGTGCAGAACTGAACGAATCTGTCATTTCGTTAAATCCCGTTCCTGTAGTCAGATCAATCAGATTGCAGTAATAAATACTACTTTATGTCCATAGATTGAAGCATGGAAAAGATTTGGCTGAAATAGAGAATTGAAAAGTGTTTCATTTGGGAAGTCCTTGCTACCTTTGGCCCACAGAAGAGAAAAATCCCTCAGAGTTTTGCTGCTTTGCCTTATACATTTCACAGTGAGACCCAATTAAGTGAATTACGTCTGCTTCCTTGGAGCCCTGACAGGAACACCCAAGGGGAGAATGGGTTACTGTCACTTCACTCCCATCGGCTCCTGCTTCCTTTTTCAAACTCATTCCCCTCACCTTCCTCCTCCTCGTCTCCTCGTCTCCTCATCCCTCACCTCCTTCTCTTTATCTTCTGCACCTTTATTCCACCCACCACCACCCTCTACCTCCGAATGTCCCTTCCTGTTCTTTTCCTTTCCCCTCCTTACTACTTTCCTTTCACCCTCACCTCCTTCTTTCTTTTTTCTTTTCTCCCTCTTCCTCATTTTCCCACACGATCCTAACCCCTAACTCCTGTGCACAAGGGATGGAGAGTAATGAGATTTACTCACATAATGTGCTTGAGTAGATTTTGGGGCACACAATCTAATAGTTGAGTATTTCCATTTTAGTTCACATATCTTTACTTTAAAGAAAAAGTTTTGCACCCAAGCGCTGAAGAATTGAGTATAGAATAAGCACTTTTACTTTTACTCTGAACAAATACTTCAATACTTTTGCTTGGGTAAAATATCAAATTCACCAGAGCACTATTTATCAGGGTATTTCTTTTATTTTTACCTAAGTAGTAGATCTCTGTAGTTCTTTCACCACGTCTCATTTGTACCTGTGGTGGTACATCGGACACTCGGCTCTGTGCAGGATCCTCCCTGCCTCTGAGTCACATGCTCCACTCTCCCTTCTGCTTTTTCTGGATCAAAAGTGCCTGACGAGACAAAGAGCCAGAAGACGGTTGACCCACTGAGGGTGCTTGTTTGTGTAACGTGCAGCTGGGCGGTCGAGGAGAGTTTCACACGGCCGTTCAATCAAACAGCTGTAAACCCGTAGACCCGATTTACGCCGGTATCGTTACACAGTTAGTCTTAATATAGTCTTACAAGTACATTAGCAAATAGCTTTAGCTGCTCTTTAGCTTTTATCACAGTCGTACTGCACACTGTCACTTAGACAACAAAAGTTAAACCTATAAACTTCATGGTCGGAGCAGATTGAGGTTTGTTGTGGTTTAATAAATCTCACTTGTCGAGGATAAAGGAGTTAGCTGTTTGGCTTCGTGCTGCTGAAAGGCCTGTTTACAAGCCACTTGGAGAAAGGTCAGCCTGTGACTGATGGCTTCCGTTTTCCTCCGGCCTATCACGGCGTAGTTATCTTTCCTGTGCATTGTGGGGAAGTGCGTGTTGTGTACAGCGTGTCTGAACGCGTCCACCAGGCCAGTTTTCCTGGTGGCCTATTGTTTTTATAAAGGATGGAGTTTCCTACGTCAAGTATGTGTCTGTGCTCAATCGGTGACTCCCTGTATCTAGCAGCATTGATGCACCACGTAGCAATACACAAGTACTTATATGATTTGATTTTAGTTGAGCAGAGTTATGCCTGTTTTGTTTTCTGTAGCTGAGGCTAGATGACACACTTGGCTCTGGACATGTTATTCACAAAGAAATGACACATCCTCTTGGTTTAACCCCTTGTAGACGTTGCCTTCTACAAGAAATGAAACTCCTGCTAATTCCTCTCTCAGTTCTGACACGTGCAAAGTATCCATCCTTACTCAGCACCTTGCGGTGAGGTTGTTACCATCAACCAAAATATTGTGTACTACTTGCGGAAGTTAAATATGAAGTACAGAGCTACTGTGTTCGACAAAGTCCAAACCACAGTCTCTCACATTTCTCAACATCATGTTCTCTGCCTCTCTACTGTTACATAGCTTGAAAAAAGTGTGCCATTGAAACCAGGGCAGACAAACAGTATGGCCTGACCTTTAGACTATCAACACCACTCAGCAAACCACCTGCATTAGAAGGTCAGTGTCTGTGTGTGTACGTGTGACCGGTTGATTTCATTGTGTGTTTAATAGATAGACTGCAAGGCAATGCTCTCATAAGAGGAGGCTACAACCTTTTCATTGTAAGGACAAGACAAGAGAGATAAATAATGCAATATATGAAAATTGCTATGAGAATAGAAACATATGTGATCATAGCGGAAACTAATGCAATTCCCAAAGTAAAATATAAACACAATGACCCGTCACGTTCCTGCACAGAGAGCGAAACAGACGGTGAACCCTCTGTGCACTCTTTTAACACATGCTCACTAAGTTAGCTAGCTAACATGAACGTGAAAAATGATCAAACATTTTTAAGACAGTCATAAAAAGAAAATCGCACCAGGGATTGCATCGACGTGTCAACAGAACTTTGTATGGCACATACCAACGATGGTAAGGGATCAAATCAGAGCACAGGAATGCATACCTTTCCATTGTAATGACAAGACAAGAAGGAACAATGCAGGGTGACAACAAGTTCACTGGGCATGGATTCAACCAACATAAGTGTTTTTTTGGTGCATAACCTTGAAGCTGCAGGAAGCAGTGAAACCATTTCATATTCCAATACAACAATGCAGAAATATATTGAAAGAAAAACACCCTTTAACATCATCATCCTTTAAGTCCCCCTCATCCTGTCTGTATGTGTGAGTGTGTGGTGGGAGTAATGTGTGTAAAGGGGAGACAAGAGGGCGACAAGAGGGAGACGAGAGGGAGAGGTGGTGTAATTGTATTAAAGGGTCATATTCACTTTGTTTTGTGTCCATGTGCTTATATTGTACAAGCCATAACAAAGCATTAGTCCTCCATAACTTGACATTCAGTCCCACTCTTTGCATTATCGTCTGAGAACAGTGCAGCAGACAGACCACTGTGTTGTCTGGCTCTGCTGAGCTAGCTGTTCCTCCGGTAGTACAGTACATCCAGACTCTAGACAGTGTCTGTGGCCGGCTCCAATGGTGGGCGACTCCCTCACACTCATACAGTGGAGTCAGACAGTTTTTTTTCTTCTTTTAGTGCATAAACAATATGTTTCTTAAGTTTTCAGTGAATTGAATAGTAAGTTAGTTTTGCCTCACAGAGGTTTCATTTCTTCTCTTGGTGTTGAGGCCATGAATGAGCTGCTGCATGTAATCTGTGACTGAGTCATTTCAGACGGTTGAGAGGAGCACAACCAACGCCTGATATGTACAAAGACAGAGCATCTGTGTTACCTCCCACGTGGCTTCACACACACACATACATATACATACAAACAAGCGCGCACACACACACACACTCCGACCTCCAATTCCTCTGACGTAAAGATCACCCCATTCCCAGCTCCCTTCAGCACCATCATCCCCTCCAGATTACAGATCACATGTCCTGTCACACAGTAGCCATAGGAGGAGGAGGATAAGCCCAACACGCTGGTGGTTTGTGGTGGACTCAGACTGACTGACTTTTTAATCACTAATCGGCCATTTCTATTTTTCAACAGAGATCCATAAGATGCACAGACAGAAAAAACAGGCAGAGAGACAAAAATACTTATGTGCACACACACACACACACACACACACACACACACACACACACACACACACACACACACACACACACACACTGCAAAGGGGGAGCCATAGCAGCCTTTCAAAACCACAGTGCACAGTTTGCCTACTAGGGGATGATGGTCGGAGCACTCTCTGGGGAAAGGCATTGTGTAGGATCTGTATTGTATACCGTCACTTTAAAGGTTTCCATCATCCTTCCTGTAAACTATACAATCCCTCCTGGGGTCTCCTATACTAGGCTGAGGGGTTTTGACAGCAGCAAAACTCCTGGTGGGATGAGATCCTGTGTTTTTACTCCTCAAAGGAAAAAAAGGAATACAGAAGGCCTTTAGAAGTTATATACCTTTTAAGTAAGAGTGCTTCCATAACAACACAGGCAAATTTACAACACAGAATTTAATGGTTCTACATTTAGGATGGTTTTAATGGTTCTCTATTTGTCTCATTTGTTCTCTATTTGTCTCATGTGTTCTCTATTTGTCTCATGTGTTCTCTATTTGTCTCATTTGTTTAAGATAAGTAGGTTGCTAACTTATTGCACTCTTACATTAACACTAGTTATGCTCTTAGTTGCTTGTTTAGGAAGGAAATGCACTTATGATTTCTGGTGACTAGTAGTTTTCTTACCTACCTTGTTGAATGCACTTATTGTAAGTCGCTTTGGATAAAAGCGTCTGCTAAATGACTGTAATGTAATGTAATGTAATGTAATGTTGCCATGAATGTAGCAATGTGAAATGAATTTAGGTCAGCTGGCTCACTGCAGAGTTTGACCCTTAGGTGGGCTCAGCCTGGGTCAGTAGGTTTTGATGAGGGAATACTCTTGTTTTGTTGAATACTACCACTCTTTGCCAGTCAACTTAGCAACCTATCTATCTGTCTATAGGAAGTATGCAAGAGGTAGTTTCAGCCAAGCAATCTGATTGGTCAAAGACACATCATGTTAAAAATTTGGTGTAATTTGGGCAAAAAGTAAGGGCAGTCCAGCTGTCCACCCTGATCCTCGCTCCTCAACACTGTCTGTCATTTCCTGGGATACTCTCTAGTCTCTCTAGTGTTTTGGGGAGGTAAAGGAACAGTCTGCCTCTGAACAGGTCTCATCTTGCATAACATCCAGAGACTTGTTGATGAAATCAGAGTTCGCTCCACAGTATTATTGGATTGTGGGGTTCAATGAAAAGGAGGCTTGTTGCGCGGCAACCAACGTCCCCTCCTGTTTCTGTGGGGCCTCGTTGACATAGTTCAGCCCAGCTGTTCGGTTGCCCTTGGAGACTGATCTCGGGTCAACGTAGGTGCCGTGGATCCCATGGAGAGGATCGGAGGTAAAACTGATCCACGTTCAGCGTTACAGCGCGGTTAGTGCATGGGCATTTACTTCCCAGCAACCCTCCTACAGACTCGGTAAGATGTATCGAGATCCCGAGGTCGTCCCACCCTCTAGCCGAAACCTGAGCGGAAGAAAACAAAGAGGGGGAGTAGTATTTGTCCTCTAGGCATAGTAGGTCCAGTCTGCTTGTTCTGCTTCCCCTAAATCATTGTGGTTCAGACTCAACAGTAGGGCAGAATGTGGGAGTCGACGATGGAGACTGGTTACTGCTGTTTGTGCATCATCATTTTGATCCTGACACTCAGTGGGTTTTCAGTTACACTGTAAATACATCAGTGGGGAGTTTGTGAACGAGTAAAACGGTTTGTTAGTTGGATTTCAAACAAAATGTAGTTTGTCAAGCCAAAATTAATAAAGGGTATTTATGAAGGAATCTGAAGGAATCACAATACTGGACCCTGATTGGCCGACAACACCAGCACCTGCTGAGCGGAGGCTTTCCAGT
This sequence comes from Hoplostethus mediterraneus, assembly GCA_034670385.1. Taxonomy (NCBI): domain Eukaryota; kingdom Metazoa; phylum Chordata; class Actinopteri; order Trachichthyiformes; family Trachichthyidae; genus Hoplostethus; species Hoplostethus mediterraneus. The sequence continues at coordinate 7,190,736 of JAXDDW010000009.1, forward strand.
TTAAATGCTGCAAACTGGCCTGGATCTTAACACTAGTTTAGTTAGGGGATCAGTCAAGACCAGGTCTAGAAGAGTTAGTCCAAAACAGGCTGTAACATTGGAAAGACTCATTTTAAATTTAGACAAAATCTTTAAACATTAAACATCTTTTATCATATGATAGCGCCACTTTAAGACAAATTGAATTAGTGGAATTACAGATTATAGAAAGTCTGCTTTACTTTTATTATTGGAACAATGTTTTAATTGATTTTGGCAGAACCACTCAAAGGAAAAGAAAAGAAACTACAGGAGTAATAATATCACCCGCTGTATTAGAGTCGAAGCTCTAAAGCATGATTGTGTGTGTGTCTGCGTGCAGCCCTGGCGATGCTTTAAAAAATGAAAGGTGTTTATTTGTGTGTGCGAGTGCATGTACACTGCAGACAGCAGAGGAAGGGTGTGAACGCTGCACTTTTCCAGATGTTATGCTAAGGATGTGAGTTCATTCTCGTCAATCTTTCCCCGCGCAAAACGACCCCGGTGTCAACAAGATATCCCTGTACACCCCTGTGTGTCAGTCATGAGCGCACACACACACACACACACACACACACACACACACACACACACACACACACACACACACACACACACACACACACAGAAAGAGAGCAACAGTTTTGGCAGTACATTGTGGGACATAAATGAGGGTCACAGAAAGTGAAGTATAGTCTCAACAACGTGACTGGGGGACAGTGAACGCCACATTCACGGTGAGAACATCACACACGCGCTCTGCCAGCTAACTCCCAGTGGGCTTCTCGCTATCTTGTCCCTTCCTGAGCAGTTTCCTAATCACACGCTGACACCACCTCTGGTCACTTACGGCCTTGAACTGTGGGCAGTGTAGGAATATCACACTTTCCATCCTGCCAGCCTTATAGGTGAGGGAGTATTGTTTCAGATGGTCGGAGTAAATGTCTGCATGGTGTACACAGTTCATGCAAGAGATTGGAGCATACTAACATACAAATACTGATGAAATGCCTCAAGGATGTTTAACTATTTGAAAGAGAAAGCCATTACTGATAGATAATTGATTCTTGCAGTTCTGTCCTTTCAAGTATTTGTCTTTCTAAGTTACTTCAAATAGTCACCGTGGAGCATCGATGCAAGCACTTGGATCTCTGCCATGAAAAGGGAGGTATAGTCTTCTTCATTCCCCGCAGATACCCAAACAAAGTAACGCGGCTGCCTGTGAAACACAAGCACTCTGCACCTGTGAAGTCATTGGTAGCAGATGTGATCTTTTCTCTCCGGTTGTGAGAGAAAACATCGTGCACCTAGAGTACTAACGTGCGTCTAGAGGAGAGGAGCTCTGCACATGTTTTCGGCACAGATGTAATGTTTCATCTCCGAAACCCACGCAGAAACTGATGTGTTTCGTGGTTAGAGAGTCAAGGGAATATCGCATCTGGATGCCTGTGAAAATCCAGGCGAGATACTTTATACCATGGCTGCGTTTCCACTGTGTGTTCGTTAAGGAGGCTCAGGTGGTTTACTGTGCTACTTCTGATGTTTCAATAAGTTAAGAAGAAAAATGGTTCCTCAACTGTTGGGAGTAAAGTTGTTAAGAGACACACTAACACATCTCCACCGTGGTGACCTTTGCCACCTGTCCTGTGATGTTTTTCGTCCATGTAGCATCTCACCCACAGGTCAAACTTTGTCCGTTTCTCGTCTACCGCCAGCACCATTATCCAAGCTGAAGGCAAGCAGCGCGGTTTCACCCGTTTCAGCTGTTTTGGCCATTAGGTCCAATCAATGCTATCGTGTCTCTTTCCTGCCATGGGAAAGTGGCTGTCGCCTCTGGAACAATCCCCCCTCGCACACATACACTCTTGACCAGTGGCCAAAGGGAAGGGACGTCTAGGGGAAACCTAAAATGGTTTCTGCGTGTACCGCTGCCAGTAAATGTGAAATGGAAAATGTTTGACCTCCCAAAAAAGGAAGAGGGAATACATTTCCTTACTGACCTCTGCATGACTTCTAAAAATAAGTCCCTGCCTCTTCACAGCACATATCAGGAGGAGTGAGGGTTTACTGGTGAGCTGCCCTGAGGAATATGTTTGTGTTTGTCTTCTGACCAAAATAAGGAGGCCCAGTGAAAGTGGCTGAAATAATTGTGATTGCCTCGTGGACAAATCCCAAACGTAGAATGATTAATAACAGTAAATAGTCAGGAAATCAGATTAGTTTCTATTATAGCACAGCGTTCCTCAGAAAGTGAACTCTGAGTCCCCCCAATTTAGTTTAGCAACGTGGCATGCATTCAAGAATGTCTTGACTTGATCTGGACGTTACACGACTCCAAAAAAAGAAGGGAAAACCTGACTTACTGACTACCAACAACATCCAATAACCTCACAGTGGCACCATTTTGACATTTTTATTCAAATCACCACAATAATGCTTGGAACCGAATGAATCATGTTGGAGTACAGAGGCATAGAAATCTGCTTTGGCAACACAGGAAGGATAAGAAGAGGAAGAGCAATACACGCGGTCACTTTGGTTTGCTTCACGCTCATTGAACTGAGCCTGTCATCCACCGACGTCAAAGGGTTGTTCCGTCACACGTCACTCCTTTACGTATGTCCTCACCGCGATCACATCTCCCATCCTGCATTTCTGTGGGGGGGGAGAGGCATCAGGGGAGGTCAGGGGGGAGAAAAGAGGTGCAAGTGCAAACCAGGTGAAGACACATTCCAGCGTATGCTTTTATTTTGAAGGGGGGAGAATTTATGCTACAGCTGTGATGCATCAATCTGTCCTGATATAAAACCACTGTAACATTCCTGTAGAGACGAGGCTACACCATAGTGGGTTCATAGTGACCTTAACATACTTCATGGTATTTTTTTTAATCTCATATAGTAACATATCAGATTAGGGACATGTAATGGCTCTGCAGTACTCAATAGTTTATAGTGACCTTATTTTTTTTTTTTTTCTGTACAATTTTTTTATAGTAATGCACGGCATGCATGCATGCATGGTATTTTACAGTTTTGCTGTGGTGTTTGTGTACTATCCTGTCCTATAGCCTAAAATATATTAGAAGATCACTGTAGTTATTTTTCCCAAGGGCGTACGTGCACAATTTGTTGTTGAGTTATGGTTTGAAATTACACACATGATTGGATTAATTGTTCATGAACAGGTAATACAATATAATAACACAATTTATGAGTAAGAAATCTCTGCAGCATATTCACATCTATTAGTTTATTTATCAAATCCCTTATGAAAATAGCCTGATATGAACAGCCTGGTGAAAAAGCAAGGCGATGCTGAATGGTGAGTAACAGCAAAATTGCAAAACAATTATTATAAAGCAATTCACACGTTTTGGAGGAAAGTTAAACGGAAAATACAAAGAGAAAAAAACCATTTCTTACCGCTATCAGTTTTCCATCTGTGACCTCCCTCTCAATATTTGTCTCTTTGCCGTCCCAGCTCTGTTTCTGCACAAGTTTGCCGTTTTCCATGCTCACAACGGTCTGCAGGGTAGAGAACAGAGACAAGGCGTTAATTCCCCACACAGAAAAACCTCCGGCCAAATGACTCACTCTGATTTTTCAGCCCCCCTCGGACGGACCGTTGTCTTCCTGTCGTCTGCGGTGGTTTCGTCGAATGGCTCGTCGAGCTTGAATTTGATTTCAGTTGTTTTGAAAGTGCTTTGAGACTTGAAGCAAACAATCCCTTGCTCGTCCACGGTCACTATCAAATTGGGCTTGGTCCGGTTCCCCACCTGCCGGGTTGCAAATCCCACACCTGCACAGCGGGAGGACAAGTTCATCCAAATGCATGAAATTCTATGTGAATGAGTAAAGCTTGATGGTAAAGAATGTGTTGATGCACTGATCAAACTATAGAGAATCCATGTTTTAACATTTCATTATATTTCTTTTATCCTGGGAATTTAGATAAATAACTTTTTCAGAGCGAGCCCAGAGTTTAAGAACTACAGTAATCCTATAATATATTGCAGTATACTTATCTTACACATATCACAGCAAAACTATAATACATATATAATATCCTATGACATTATAATATACCATAGTAGATTAAAAAAGCTAACGTGATTTTTTCGTCAGGCCTAGACTAAACCAAATACTATCCTACCAATTGCTTTCATGTAGTCATCAAAGTTCTCGCTGGAAATCATCTTCCAGTTCCCAACAAACTTCTCAACCATCTTTGCAGCTGATGTGAAATCCTCAACAACCAGGGGGAGTCGCTCCGGATTCAGCTCTCTTCCAGTGTGAACGGCAGCGAAGCGTTTTAAAGGGCTCGATCCAACACCCAGGCCGCATGTCGGCCCAATCACAGCGCGCCACGTCATCGCATCCCTGTTCCGCAATTTCCGGTGGGCTAAATTGGAATGGGTGAGAGGGTTTTTCAGAAGAGCCACATCTAACCTGTGTGCCAAATTACATGTAAGCCTACTGTGTCAGAGGTTGAGGCTTGCATAATGTTCTCTCAAACGCTAGAATGGTCTGTCTTTTATCAGGGAAACGGTTCACTACACAAGGACACATGACCCTCTACTCAACGCGGCACTTCTCTGCAGCTAAAGCCTTTTAATTCATGTCTCTAAAATAGAATGAAGAACATGCTTTGACAAGAAAAAATGAGCAAAACTGAAAAAATGATAATTATTTCTACCCGGGAGACTGGGCAGTCCACTCACGTGCAGCATTTTATTCTTTATTTAGACTGTGAGAAAGTAGTAACAGAGACAGAGAAGGGGGGAAAATCTGGCAGGATTTGGATCCTAGATCAGCAGGGAGGAACATATGTGATTTCTGAGGCGGGTGACTCAACCACTTGACTACCTCTATACAGTATCCAGATTATTTTAAGCCTTCGCCATGTAAAATCAATTCAGAATCGCCTGCCTGAATTAATACACCAGAACCATCACACTTCAATAAAGTTGCTTTATTATAAATATCCACTCACATACACAGACAGTCACACAAATACATTCAACATGAGGATTATTTTTTTGCTCCAGCTTTTGCCTGTGGGTCCTTGGCTAAGCAGCGGGACTGAAATTCAGTCAGCATCTCGCTGGTGGTCAGCTTGGCCCCCTTCATCACCAGCCTCTCTCCATCCACTGCAGAGACAGACAGTAGAGAGTTATTGTATGTTATTAACCGATATCTAGACAACATTTCACTGTTGTCGGATGATTATTGTGTCTCCAAAAAGTCATTTGAGGAAATAAGAAAGTCAGATGCGTGGCCATGCATTTTATTCATCTGACAGCAGCAATTTCTAGTCATTCATGCGAGTGCTTTTTGTCAAATCCATTATTGCACATTAATCAAAGTATTATCCACTTGGTAGCCTGACCAAGAGGTGCAGCAGGGGTATTAACTGATAACATTGTCATGACTCATACCACGCAGCAATGACTGATGATGACTACGTGTCTAAAAGAACTAAAAGTAGACAAACAAGTGAAAGGTCAACACAATAGGCTACTGCCATAGTGCACCCTGTTGACCTATGACAGACTTTTCTGGTCTTGGTGACCGCTTAACTCATTGTGAACGTGAGTGATATTTATTGTGTAATATCCTGCAGGGACAAAAGCGTGGTGCTTTTGTTCCTCAGCATAAAATGATATGTCACAGTCAGCCTATAGCCGAGAGGGTCTGCAGCCCTGAGTAGAGAGTGATGCCATCAACAAAAAACATCCAGAGAGCGGCAGTTCTGTGGCCAAAAACGCCTTGATAATAAAGAGAGAGGTCAGAGGAGAATGGGCAGACTTGTTCAAGCTAACAGAAAGGCCACACATGCTCAAATGACAGTGTACAGTCTAGTCACATGTTTCTCTGGGCTTAATGATGTAGCCAAGTCACCACTGATGCTGGGCTTACAATACACCCTTCCATCTACTGGTACTGGGCTGGTGTCCTCCCAATACTGCTACAAGGTCTTATGATGATAAATCATTTGATGAGTCCATTATTTCATTACTGCAACATTAAGATGATGAAATACACAAGATGTAAATGCAACTGCAAATCTCCATCCACCGTTTATTATCTTCTCTCACCTGTTTGTGGTTATTTGGTACTTACTGTATGTAATGTCCACTACGGGTTCTGACTTGTTGTGTTTCACCGAGGCTGTCACCTCACAGTTCATGTTGGTGGCCCTGGCCTTCTCTGAGCCCACCACGACCAGAAACTCCCTGGGGCCGAAAGGAGGGCACATTTCACATAACATTAGGGATGCTAGCCACAAAGTAGAGCGACTTTATTTTCTGCTTTATCAAGCAATGGATATTCGATTTCTCTAATTGTGGAAGAATTGATTTACATTTTTAAATATCTGTGCAACGATCTCATTGCACATTGTGTTCAGTAAAAGTAAAGCATCTCACAAACAATGTGAAACAAGCCTGAGAGTGGAGGGACACAGGATGTAACTCCAGCTGGGTCTGGGCCAGCTTGTCCCACACAAATTGAACCGGGTGATAAAGGGTGAACCCCATAAACCCATGTCACAGTTTCATCAGCGCTCCTTGACTTTGAACATTTAGCTAGGAAGGAAACTCTAGAGCTCTCAGTTCATAAAACCATCTTTGGCGCGTGTCTTAACTTTTGCTTGCCGCTCACCTTACTGGCATTGTGACAGTTTGATGTTAGTGGATCTGTCAAGATAACGGTTAGCTAAAACAAAATATTAGTAATAAAACACAATTAGATAACAGCATGGCAGCACAGCATAACGTGTGGCTAACACCTACAAGACACTAGAGCAAAACATAGACGAATAAAAGACTGAACTCTGTACCAAACTATCTTTCAAAGCTCGTATTTCTGGAAACCGGCTGATGCGCGAGTGATGCTTGGAAACAATGTCAGTCACGGTCGCTTCATTGACAAATTACCGTTTCAATCCGCGGTAAAATCACACAACGCAACGCTCGCGCACAGCAAGACAAACACACACTTCCTACCGTGCGGACCGGACATTGGACTCAAACGGACAGAACTGAACCACTATTTTCTTCACCGCCTTCAGCACCACGGTCGATTTACTGGAAGCCGCCATGTTTTCTTAGTGACCTTTCACCTCGTTGCTATGTGGACGTCCTGAATGCCGCTTCCCATACGCGCCACTAGAGGGCGCCAGTGGATAGGATAAATACACCACCGTGCTTTTAGACAGTGGTTGTCTATCAGTCTTAAGGTCTTATCAGTACTGAGGGTTGGTATGTTGGTTCTGAAATGCCAAAATGTACCGCTGAGCCTTAAGGAGTTGTGGCCCCGTGGTGGGAGGTGCCCAGCTTGATAGTCCCAGTGCCTTTCCTGCCCTTTCCCACACTCCTTACTTCCTTCTGACTTGCAGGCCCGGTTTCTGCAGGCTCACCAAAGTTTTAGCAGTTCAGCTGTTTAATAGCACAAGGTAAAGTGACATAAGATTCTTTACATTGGCAATTTTTCAATGCAATGCGATAAGCATCTCTTTCACAATGACGTGACACAGCTCATTAGGGCTATCTCAAGGGGAAACTGATTGTGGCACCTTCCTGTAATGATCTGACAAACGATGTCACGGAGGAGAATTAAGTTAGGACAAGATGAGTGGGGGATCTGTCAAGCACTAAGTCAATAACCGAGACGCTCTTCTCCAAATAGACAATCAAACTGACACATCTTGTAATCAGATAGACAAGGACGAAGGGAAACGGTTTGCGAGCTGCTGCTGTTTCCTCCACTCAGCAGATGAAAAGGGTCAAAAGCCTGTCAGGGTACAAGAACATGGCAAGAATGGAAATGCATTTTTGTCTGTGTTGGCGCTTTAGTCAAATTTGATTAGTGCATGCATTATTTATGTGAAGTACGTGTCTAGATATAATGGAGGACTTTGCAGCATCTAATGACGTGCAAAGGGAACGTCATCAAATTTGATTTCCACACTAGCGGGTGCAGGGTTTTGTGTGTGGGTATTGCTCACTGGAAGTGCACTCCCCTGCTGAAGTGTCCTAAAGCAAGACCCTGCACCCCTATCAGCACACGTGGTGCTGTTCTGTAGCTGACCCTGACCTCTGACCTCCGTGGGCAGATGAAAAATAAAGAGCAGTGGCCTGTTAGTGGTTAAATGGTTTGTGTGGCGGCAACTGGAGGTGTGTCAGTTTCTCTCTGCTTATTCCTGCTGTCTTTGTCAAGGGTGGAGGAAGGTGAGAAAGCACCGCAGATACTCATCACCTCATATATTACACAACTTTGAAACTTTTCTTTGCACGTCTTTGACCTCTGTTCAGTATAGGTGGATATATTTAGCCCATATTCAGGGGGTGTGAAGAACAAATGTGCTTTTCTCGCACCAGCACACCCTTGTTCCTAGAATTTATCCTAACTTCAACACGCCTCAAGTCTCTTTCCTGAGCGGCCGACAATACGGCCTGCGATACTTGGACAGTGGAGGCTAAATATAGACATAAAACTACTGAGAAGTAGAAGCATTTCCTATACTTCCCTACACCCACCCTACCAGGCTCCACACATGCGTACACACACACACACACACACACATTGGTTTAAGCAAGTGTAGGTACTGTACTGTATTGTCCAAAATCAAGAACGTAGGGGAGAGGGCGCTCTGAAACAATGAATGCTCAAGGGGATGGTTGACCCCAAAGAAAAAAAGAGGTCAAGGGGAGCGTTTGTGTTTTTCCGCTTGTTTTTGAACACCCAGAGGGCTAAAAATAAGAGCGGTGTTGCTGAATCACCCATTCACTCAGTCTATAGGAGGAGAGGCAGGAAGAGCAGAGAGGGGACCACCTTTGTTGGCTCCATTTATTAACCCGAGACTGTTCCCGTTTAGTCACTGAAGACTACAGCTATTCCCGTTCAGCTATCAACAATAACAGAACAATAAGTTGTGCGCAACAATCCCCCCAAGGAGGCGTCGGTGTTGCAGATGTTGCGCTTGGATTCCTGCAGGCTGTTTCACCCTTTGGTGCTAAGGCTATCTCACTGCTGTTTCTACTGTGTGGAAGTAGCATGAGCTGGTCTTGCTGGATTATCGTTTTTCATCAGAGAACAGGTTTTGCTCATTTCATTGTTACTACTGTATGACATACTTCCCCACTGTAGGTGTGCATGATTCAACGTGCCACACAATACCACTCAATACACTATTCACATGCTCCATAGAGGATGAAGCTCATGAAGGTGACTGTGAGCACCCAGGAGGCCTTTCTGGAAAAAAAGGGGACATTATGTGTTTGAGAAAAGGTAATCCACATTGGGGACTAATACACCTTATACAATAAAGCATCATCTCAGTTGGTAGTCCTTTATTCATTACTCCTATCATTCTTAAAGTTGGGTCTGGGGGACCCCCAGGGGTCCTTACAGGTGTCCCATGGGGTCCCTGGGAAAATGAAGAGCATAAAATCACAATCTAATTTACTATGACAGAAAGAACAAAAATGTCTATGCACTCTGAATTAAAGCTTTCACTCTCTCTACTGTTCTCTCCACATCTGAACTATCTAACTCTTCAGTGAAAACAAAACGCTCCTTTGATGGAGTCCCTTGGGCCAAACCTTAACAGATGAGGGTCCTGGGGCTGGTTTGGATATTTGAAGCTCCTGGCTTCAAAGCTTTGAGAATTCCTGTATTACAAGTGTATCAGCAAACCTATTCCATGGGTAGATTTGAGTTGTTAATCATTTAATGTTTAGTGACATACACTAGAGTAAGTGTCAACAACACATTCATAATGTGTTGTGAATGCGCTTCAAATGTGTGCTTGTGCTGTAACTTAGTGAAGTAAGTACACAGGGGCAGTTCGCTAGACCCTGGGGTATTGCTAATATCACTTTCTACCAACATTTCCAAGCCTGTTTACATCCACTAAACCTCTAAGTATATATATATATATATATATATATATATATATATATATATATATTATAAATCATATATAAATAACATTATTTTATCTACCTAATATAAGTAATGTCTTGTCATACTGATCAACGTGATAAATTATTAGACGTAAGTGCCCAAACTGTCTTGCACAGATACACAAAGATGCACACACAGATGCACACACAGATACACAAAGTTTAGCAGGAACCCTGTTTGATTGTTTTTTTAGATTTGACTTCCAACTACATTTATAACCATTTTTGTTTGATCTTTACATTAAAATGACAAAAACAACAATATTCAATTTGGACTCACTTAGGCTATGACGAGTGACCATACCTTGCTATAGACCTACGCAGCTGAAAGCCAATCAACACAAAAAGCGACCTACCGCTATTAACTACACATCCCATGAGCCTTAGCGGGCTGCTCGATCGTCGTAGCTCCCCGCCTCTCCTCCTCCTCGCGGCGTCCTGCTTGCCGGAGCGCAGACTGAAGCAGACGGAGCAGCTCCGTATCTCCCACGTCCAGAAATGTGCGCAGGGTGAAGAAGGAGTGAAGAAGGAGTCGCGTTGCCTGCTGTAGCTTCAGTGTGGGGTCTTTAGAGACTACACATCACTTCTAGTTAATTTATGTAACGGTGAAAGGGTTGAGGTTGAGGATAAACGCGCGCTGAACAAATCCCAACGACTTTCGCTTTGCCAGCCTCTGAATGCTGATTTTTGGATAGTGCTTGTTTGGTGAGTGGTCTTTTTTTTTCATATCTTCACATGTGGATGTAAAAGTTGTGTTGTGTTGTATTTCCCATGCCCGCGCGCCACCTCGCTGAGCATCCGTGCGCGTGGACGGGCGCGTTGAGGAAACTTCATTGCCGGAGCGTAGTTGTGAATGCGGCAGCCCCGTACTAATGGTCGCAGGGGGGAAAGCAGATTGGGGATGCGGTGACAGCGATGCCGGTACTTGTTGCCTTCCTTCCACCAAAACATTTCTGGTGTCATCAGATCACGCCGACAGTCATATGAACCGAACCAGGACCAGTCTGTAGATTTAGCAGGTTACTTGACAGGCAGCAGGATCAGGATTAAGGATTTTGGCAGGAGTCTGCAGTCTGCAGTCTCCGATTTGAAGAAGACACCCTGTTGAAACAAGGCTGACATTTATCAGCCCCCTGTCCCCATAAGCCTTCCTACCTAACTCAGAGATAAATTAATACCGGTATCTAAAATAACTACAACTGCAAAATACCTGTAACCTTGGTGTTACCTTCAAGCGAGACCATCCTGTCATGATGAAAAACCACTATACTGTCCATAATGTTACTATAGGGACTTACTCAGTAGTGAGTTTATAGCTTACTTAATTTATTAAGTTATTGTTTTTTAATCTCCTTTTACTATATATATATATATATATTCCTATAGGACATATATATGGTTTACAGTTTTTTATTGTATCCCTCTACAATTACTTACAGGCTTACTATGGCTCTTTTTCATGAGGGTTACTACAACATTTATGCCAAACTGTTTTCTGTAAGACAGTTGGACAGGCATGCGCTTGTTTTTGAGATGCAAATCAACTTCCTTCCACATACACACACACACACACACACACACACACACACACACACACACACACACACACACACGCACACAAACACACACGTTTCCATACCATTGCAGATGGGTGGAGGTCGGCGTTGGTGGTTGGCTGAGCCGATGCGCCTGAGCCCTCTGGATATCCTCACATACACATAAACAGCATTGTCCTCGTTGACACAGACAAGGGCCCCCCCCCCCCATAGCCTACAGCCGGCGTACATGCAAGAACAAACACACACGTAGATGTGTACATAGTGCGAGCACACACACACACACACACACACACACACACAGATGTCCCTCTCTCTCCCCGTCTCTCTCTCTCTTGCCTTTTGCCAGGCCATCGCTGCACATAAGACTCTGCTCTTTGTCGACCTGCCCAACAAATAAACACTCTCACACACTTTTCTTTCTCACACCTCCTCACCCTCACCCCCCCATCCTCCTCCTGTCTCTTGCCCACTCCTCTCTTTTTCACTCCGTCTGTTTGTCGCACACACACACACACACACACACACACACACAGTGCCAAATGCTGCCAACAGACCCCCCCCACCCCCTCTCCATCTATGTTGGTGTGTTCAGTGCTTGAAAAGGAACTGTTGGCAGACCATCTTCCCTGCAGCAAGCCCGACTTTCACTGAACTCGACATTTACTTCCACAAACACAACAACAATTGCACTTTGTTATAGACACACACACACACTGGTTTGTTTGAGTGAACTTCCCTCTGCTGTCACTGTAGTTCTCTCTCAGTGTTTATTGACTTTATTCCTCTATTCCCTTAATGGGAACACAGGAAGTGAACCATCTCAGCCGCGGCCCAAACGGCGTTTCAACCCTGTATCGATTAACCATACTCTACTTCACTTCAGTTGAGTGCCTGTTTCATTTCACATTAAACGTTGAACACAATCGTCATAGTTGATAGTACAAGACAGCTGCAATAAACAGGCCCAACATTGAAACTGAACGATGTCATTTCAACTGAAGATATGTACGTGATTCCCCCCCAGAAATGCTGAAACGTTCATCCTTATTTGTTTTGTTGTCATTGTGTTGTAAGAAGGCAGCTGGTGGGCTTACGGCAGCTTATAACACCTACACACCAAAGGGTCAGAGGTGGATGGTGCTGGATTACTAAATGTGCCTGACTCCATAAGGGACCGACCGCTTGGTCCCTGAATGCAACGGGACAACAGCGTGGCAAATGCCTGCGATAAATTTAACTCCACAACATTCGTAGAATGCTGCCGCTGGCATTCGGATGGAGAGGAGGATGGCTACTTGCAGCTGTTGGGAGGAGAGAGAGAGAGAGAGATAGGAGGAAGAAAGAAAGAAAGAGTTTGGGAGTGAGGAGGAAGAGAAGAGGTCACCAAATGGCACCAACATGTGTCCTAGAGGAGTTTGTTTTGAGTTGGTATGGATGGCCTTTTGTTCATGCAACCTTTTGAGTGACAGGAGCACACTGGAGCTGTCCCCTTCAGCTGGGATGGGAGGGTCCCTCTCAGGACCTCAGGTGTCTGGCTCCTGTCTCGGGGGGCCCCGCTCAGACACATAAAGCGCTTCTGAAACGCCTGTTACCAACAAGCAGCAGCGTTACCTCCGGCTCTCTGGCAGACCCATACATCAAGTAGCTCACCAGCCAAACCCAGAGTAACACGTAGCAGCTGAACCCCGAAGACGCTTGTGCAGGGTTTCCTTCCAAAATGCTGCATGACACCTGCAATCTGGGGAATTCAGCTTTTAAAAGAGACAAACGATCAAACACCTTCGATAGCTCATGCCTTATTTAATACGTTTCTCATGACCTCGTTGAACTCTGGTACTTCTAGGCTCTGGAGTCAAAACACCACGTGGTAATGTGACTTTGTATTAAGCCATTTTGGATTAGAGGAAGTGCTCTGTATTCAGGAAGGGCAAGGCTGAACAGCTGCCTGTGAATTATGGGTCATTAGGAGTGTTAATAAGTTGTCTGAGCTGATAGAGAATACAACAGTGTTGCAACAGCGGGCCCAAAGGTCTCGCTGCTGGACAGACATCGACGTGCCGCCGTCAAAGCAGGCCGTCAAGATGCAGTTTAACACACTACACCCATTTCACACTCACTTAGCCCTCAACAAGCGAGAACCCCGGTCCCATCATTGGTAGGCAAACAGCAAAGCGTTTTGGCTCAGGCACTCCGGGGTTTCGCAATTACCCCGCACGCCCCGTTTGACACCCCTGTCCATTTGAGACAGACACCTCGGGGGGGGATTAGGCCGAGGATTGAATGTTGAGGGAGTCGGGGTGTGTTGCCGTGAATGCCAAAGCGCCGGGTGTTTGTTAAATGTCAGCCGCGGTTTGGACTGAGGAGGATTCTGTTACGACGTGCTGTTGTAAAGGATGTTTGTTCTCATATTGATCGGAAAGAGAGAGCTAGATGTACTTGTTTGTCCTTTTTATGGCCTTTCTGTTTTGTTGGTTGGCGTACTATCAGGGGCGGTTGACGGGTGACAAACTGTAAGACACTTACATTTCATGGTGTTTGCCTCAGCCCGCTGATCCATGAAGATGCCGCTGAAACGTTGGTGTTTCGGTGTACACTCGGCACGGCAGTGACCAGCCAGTCTTTGCGGTCTGAACTCAACACGTTCCTAATTAGCCTGTACTTGTGTTTGCATGTTGTTAACCGTGAAGGTATTTTGAGCATGAGGAAGATGTGAGTTTTCACACTAAGATGTGGGTTTTTCCACACAGAAACAGGAAGCGTTTAAAAAGCCACTCCACTCCTACTACTTATTTGCACTGTCAGCAAACCGCTGTCAATTAGCTGTATGGAAACTGTGGTTAAGGGCTTGGTTGACACTTCAGCGAGGAGATATTTATTTACTGCTGTCAAGCAAGAGCCCGTTTGGACTCGCTGCTCTAGAGGTGCACAGCGCCAACTACTCCCACTAGCAGGGTCAGGGGGGCTCCAGGGCCACGTGGGCCACCTGTGCAAAAAAATCAAATGCATCCACAGTGTTGTGAAGTTTGTTTGGCTGGAATGAGGATGTGGTGCATATCGAAGGTAGCATGACGATGTTGGGTTAAGGATTTCATCATCATCAGAGTAATAAGATTCTCTGAGGCGATGCTCATTTATCTGAAGTCTGTAATCTGTAATGGTGGCGTGTGTGTGATCTGTCATTTGAGAAGGCGGGGAAAGTGGCTGCTGGTGGAGAAATGATCGTTACCTTTGTTTTTGTTGTTGGAAACATCTCATCAGCCTGTAAACCACTTATGAAGATTATAAAGGGGAGGGGGGGTGGGGGCAGAGTGAAACATGAGTGTGACAAATGGAGTCTATCAGAAACACTGAAGTAGGAATCAAGCAAGAAAAGGGATTTTCTATTAGATGGAGAGAATGACGAATAGGGAGAATAGAAAAATGAGCAGTGCTAATAATGAAACGTAGGATATTGATCTACATGGTTTGGGTCTTGGTCTCCTCAACGTCATTGACCCTCAGCTAACTGGTTTTTCATTCAGTTTCATGAGGGGAAAAACACTTGCCATGCCTTTTGAAATCCCATTTGTGGTGATTACTTGAGCTCCTCTTTTCAAAGGACACACACACACACACACACACACACACACACACACACACACACACACAGACACTTCAACAGGTGCACTTCAAGGTGTGTGTGAATCTTCAACGGGTTTCGGGTGTATTTGTGGCAGTTTGAAATGCAAATATCCACTATCAAAGCACCGAAAGTCTAAAGTTAGACAGTAGTGAAACTGAAGTTCAGTTCAAGTGAAACGTGTTCAGAGCAGGAACTCCACCTGATGCTCTCGTGAGTCAAAATGATGAATCTCACACTAGTTTATTTGTGATTTGTAGCGTCTCTGCTCTGTGACAACTCTCTCTGACAACAGTGACAGTGTCTGACTGAGCAGCAGGAGCATCTGTAGCAGCTTCACACTCTTTGGTCCCGCTGTGTCACACACCTTGTTATCATGAGGTCAGTGAACCCTTTTTATTATTAACTTCAATGTGCATCCTCAATGATTGATAGAGGAGAAATCTGCTACATCATTACATCATTGTTTGAAACCTGCATATCCTGTGTGTGTGTGTGTGTGTGTGTGTGTGTGTGTGTGCATGCCTCAGTCTAATAACAAGTGGTAACACCTTTGAGAGGTATGACGTTATTATGTAAGCCTAGCATGCTTTGGTTGGAATGCCAAATCACGCGTGTGTGTGTGTGTGTGTGTGTGTGTGTGTGTATGTGTATGTGCTCATGCTACGTACGTGTGTTTTGAACGTCACACATTCTTACTGCCAGACTTGTTTGTCCAGACGTAGCTGGAATCATGCCTGATCCTGTCCTGAAACACACAGTCACCAGCCAAAATCACATACTCACCTGAAAACACACACTTACCCGAGCAGACACACACACACACACACACACACACACACACACACACACACACACGGGCCTCTTGACCACAACCTCAAACACCCACACGTACCTTGAAATTGAACAGACTGGTCACACACCTGGCTTTCACTTCTACACACATTACACACATTGTTTACTCGATACACACACACTCCCACACACACACACACACACACACACACACTCCCACACACACACACTGTTATCAACTCGAGGTGGGGCTGAGCAGTTCTCTCAAGGATAACAGGGTGATTCACCTTGTGTTCCACTAGTTTGCTGTTGTGTGTGTTTGTGTGCACCGCCTCTTTCTATCTGCTACAGTGCTGAAGCAGACATTACCTCTGAGGGAGAGAGAGAGGGAGAGAGAGAGAGAGGGAGAGAGAGAGAGGCAGGCAAGTAAACACTGCAGATGTGATTAACTGAGATTGCGCTATTAGTGCTTCGGGAAGTGCTAATAGGAAATCGGTGTCCCTCCTTCCGAGGATTGTGGGTAACACTCGTCGTTTTGCATTCCCCTCTTGTTGTTACAGCTCGCGTTGAGAGAGAGAGAGCAAAAGGTTGAGGAATTTGAGTTGCGTTCAGGTAGGAAAATCCAAGATGAAGACATCATGAGTGCCTATGTGTTGCAGCGTCAGTGTAGGGAGTCAACATCCTCTCTGGGACAAGAAAGCAACAGGGTTCATGGGAAATATGGTCCTAATTTCAGCATTCAGATGTCACCCATATGGACGTTACTGGGGCCAGGGTGTGTTGAGGGGTGAGGTTGAGGCACGGCGACATTGTTGTCTTCAGCTGGATACAGAAGAGGATAGGGGGAGACAGGGCTGAGTGTGCACCCTTGTCCCTGGTGTGAAATGCTGCTGATGCGGCACACAACACACACACACACACACACACACACACACACACACACACACACACACACACGGGGGGGGGGGACCTCATCTCACACTCTGCTGGCTAAAGCACTGCAGGGGGAGCGCGTGCACACACACTTATGCACATGCTGAGCCGTAACTGGAGTCTGCACAGCTATCGTTACAGCCTCACCCGGCTTCTGTCTCCGTGGGAACCATGTCTGTCTCTTCTGTATGTCTTTCTGTCTACCTGTCTGTCCTACATACGAGCCTGTCTGTCTGCTTGTCTGCCTGTGTATTGCCCATGAACAGTAACACTCCAATGGGTTTCTGAAAACAGCAAGCAACACATTTCAGGTCACATTTTGTCATCTTTTATATACGTTACATAGAGTGTGTGTGTTACGTACAGAGCAGTGTTCTGGTCATCGTGTGTGTATGAGGTCAGCTATGTATGAGGTCAGCTGTTAGGCATCATGTGTTTGGAGAGACATAAAATACTGTTTCACGACCAACTCATAACTAGGACTGGATGTGGCTCCAGGGCTGCTGATGGTGATGACCAAGAAAGATAGATGATGAACGACGAACACAAAGAAATGACTGTTGCCTGTTTTTCTGTGAGTTGTGTGTGTGTGTGTGTGTGTGTGTGTGTGTGTGTGTGTGTGTGTGTGTGTGTGTGTGTGTGTGTGTGTGTGTGTGTGTGTGTGTGTGTGTGTGTGTGTGTGTGTGTGTGTGTGTGATGTGGTGAGGTTTCATGCTGTTGCTGTATAGGGTGGTGGTTTGCTCTTCCTGTGTGCAGTCAGATGGGAAATGGGATGACCAGTGGATTGGCTCCCATCCATCACCAAGGTACCTCAGGCTGGCTGGGGACAGGAAGATTACCTCCCCCCTTTCTCTCTCTCTCTCTCTCTCTCTTTCTTCCCTCCATCTTACCTTATTGTCCTTCCCTCCCTCCCCACCTCCTTTCTCTACCTGTCCCCCCTCTCCATCTTGCCTCGCGTTCCAGCCCTCCTTCCTTCGGGCCTTATGTCGCTCAATTTCTCACTTGTTCCCCTCTTTTTTCTCCTTTCCATTTCTCTCTTTCTCTCTGTCACCTCTCTCCTCTGCTCTCCATTTCCCCTGTCTCCTTTCTCTCCCACTCACCCTCTCCCACGTTCTTTCTTTCTTTCTTTTTCCTTTCACCCATGCACTCTTTTTCTCTCTCTCTCTCTCCTATTCTGCTCCTGTGGCTTTTTGTCTCTCTTTCTCTGAGATGGCTGAAAACTTGGTATCCTTGGCATTGGCATCGATCCTGAGCGGAGGCGGACACACACACACACACACACACACACACACACACACACACACACACACACACACACACAAAGACAATCTGTCCTGCTTACAATTAAAGAGCACCTCCCTCTTCCCTTTTCCCTCGCTGGCTCATAATAGGAAATGCCCCCGTTATCTCCCCGGGCACCGGCGTATTAATATAAGCCGTGGACAAACAAGGTGTATACGTGCTGCGCCTATACACTCTGATGAAACACAGAGTATCTGCTGGAGTATCTGCTGGAGTATCTGCTGGAGTATCTGCTGGACGCTACGAGGCAGATAGTAAACGCCGGCCTCTCCAAACTGTTTCCCCTCTGGTTTAGATGGAGGTGAGAGTAGAGGAGCAGGGGGACCGAGGCAAGACGGAGAAGAGAGGAACCCTGTAGTGAAGTGACAGCTAGTGCTCTCTAGGATCAGGCGTGTCAGAGTACTGTCCGGGTCTATTCTATTCTATTCTGTTCTGTTCTATTCTGTTCTGTTCTGTTCTATTCTGTTCTGTTCTATTCTATTCTATTCTATTCTATTCTATTCTATTCTGTTCTGTTCTGTTCTGTTCTGTTCTGTTCTGTTCTATTCTATTCTATTCTATTCTATTCTATTCTATTCTATTCTATTCTATTCTATTCTATTCTGTTCTGTTCTGTTCTGTTCTGTTCTGTTCTGTTCTGTTCTGTTCTGTTCTATTCTGTTCTATTCTATTCTGTTCTATTCTATTGTGTTCTATTCTATTGTGTTCTATTCTATTCTGTTCTATTCTATTCTATTCTGTTCTGTTCTATTCTGTTCTATTCTATTGTATTCTATTCTATTCTGGTCTGTTCTATTCTATTCTATTCTATTCTGTTCTATTCTATATCATTTATAGACTATATCATCTTTTCCCATTTCTGCACACTCAGGCCTTTTGCCTGTGGTGTGTGTGTGTGTGTGCGTGTGTGCGTGTGTGCGTGTGTGCGTGTGTGCGTGTGTGTGTGTGTGGTTCTGCACTACTGCCCTGACGTTCATACGTTCTGACATGTGACCGGGCGAGGCGGGGGGTCAAGGCTGGGTCGAGTGTGTAGTAGTAGTTTGTGTGTACATACAAACGAGGACATTCTGTACATACTCAACATACTGCAGTACAACACACACAAAGCAACCCGAGGTCACACACGCAAACTGAGATTGGTGTTTGTGGGTTGGTGGTCAGGTCACATGGTTGAGACTTCCATACCATGAGAGGGAAAAGGGAAGGTCAAGGGTTTTTATGAGGCCGATGGATTGAAATGAGTTTTATTGAAGATTTTTTGTTGAAGTTTGAGATCTGCCAACACACAAAGATGATTTTACTTAAAAAACAGACAAAAAAAATGTACTTGCTCAACTTTTTTTGCTTTCTTTTCAGTGATCAGTTTAATAAAGTTACAGATCGTGAACCTTCCTATGCAACTGAATAATTCGAAGAGTGTTTTGACTCATTTGGTGGAGTGTTATGTCCTAAATGACTCTTGTCCACGCTCCTCTGTGGACTAGCCCCGTGGCCTGATTGCAAATGCTGTTTACAACGGCGGCCAGACTTTGTTAATGGAGGTCCGGGGCATTAAGTCACCAGAGAGTGTGTGTATGTATGTGTATGTGTGTGTGTGGGAGAGAGAGACGGAGAGAGAGACAGTGCCTATGTGTGTGTGTGGGCGTGTCTGAATGCAACAGTTGTAATAGGAGAATGAGAGGATTATATGCAATTACAGCCATTAGGACTGTTGGTACATTTTGTGTGTATTTTCTCTCCGTTGCTTACTGACATCTGCAAGTCATCTATGGAATTCACTCTTGTTTTTCCCTCTCCATCCTACTCTCCGCCTTTCCCTCCATCCCTCTCTCCGTCGTTGGGCTCGTTGAATAGGCTGGTTGTTTGCCAAGGCTCGCTATTGGTAAATACGCTTCATTATCCGGACGGTAAACAGAAGAGGAGGAAAAGAGGGTGAATAAAACTGAGGAAGCTAGACAGTGGATGAGAGAGGGAGAGAGAGAGAGAGAGAGAGGGCGAGAGACCCTGAATGAATGAGTAAATATGGTTGGGGAAAAGCTGTTCGGGCCAAGGGGGAGAACAAAGGGGTGATTGTTGAGGTAAGCGAGGGGTCGTTCAGTTCCTAGACAGTGGGTCCCTGATGTTTTTCTACGATTCCTTGAGGCGAGGATGGAGGGGCGGGCGAGTTTGCGACGCCATCGGTTTCACTCCCATGTTGCCCGGCGAGAAAGCAGGATGAATTTATTGTTTTTGTTTGTTTTCTTATTGACAGAAAGCAATTAAAAAAAAAAAAAAAAAAGACCATACAATGGAGAATAACCGGAATATGGCAGGGAGACGGTACGGCACACAACACCGGTCATGCGCTACAGTCGATCCCTCGCTGCTGCTTGACTTTAATTACTTTTCACATTTCCAGCGTGTCTATGAAGAGGAAGAGCTCGGCCTAGGCAACAGCATATTTGGAGAAAAAAAAAATGCCTACAAAGCTGAAATGCTCAAGTTGCAGAAGCTGCACCTTTTCTCCGGATAGTGGGGGGAGTTTTGACAGGAGGAAGGGGGAGGGGGGGGGAAGATGAAAGTTGTTTACGTTCCAGCTGGTGGTGAAGGAGGTGAGTGCTGGAGAGAGAGAGAGTTAGAGAGAGAGAGAGAGGGAGAGGAATTTCTTGAAAGAGAGAGACGTGAGTTTGGAAAAAAACCACCACAGCGGGGTGCTTTCGCTGAGCTGCAGTCGACAGCGACATAAAAAGGTTTTGAACCCGAGCCAGGGCCCCGGAGCCCTCTACCAATACCGAAGAGCAGAGGAGAGAGCTGAAGGAGAGACGAAAGAAGGAAAGGAAAGGACGGGGAGGGGAGAAAAGTGGATGAAAAGAGACGAAAGGATTAGGAGAAAAAGGGGGTAGCGGATGAAAGGGGGAGCAGGGAGAAGACAGGAATGGACAGGGGGAATGAAAAAGAGAGGAACCCTGGGTAGTGAAGAGAAGAATAGGGCTCTCTAGTGTAATCTTTCAAGTTGACAGACTTTGGGAAGGAGCTCGAGGTAGACGAGTAATCTCTAATGCACCACTTTAACTCTTGTATTCAACATTCTTTGGACGAAGGGAGGCATCAAATGGAAAGACAAGAGGTGAATCCTTCCTTTGAGGAGGCTGAGGGGGGTAAGAGCTGAAGGTCATGAGAGCTGAAGGTCATAGTTCAGGTTAGGATGGACGGTTTGGCTACAGTTCAGCAAGAAGTGAACTCAGGAATGTCCCTGGATCTAGAGGAAAAGTCGGAGCTGGAAGGATGGAGGTGAGGATGGGGGGGGAAAGAGAGGGAGAGGAGGAGGAGGAGGGATTTTGGGAAGCGAGCCAATGACAACTCTCAGACAGACCAGGAAGTGACAGCAGGAAATCCCAGTTGTAATCAAACCTACTTGATGCCGATTGGCTCGTCGTAGCAGACATAAGTTCTTAAGCGCTCAGAAGTTAAAAAAATGTCCCTCCGCGCGCTCCTTCCTGCCGCCCTCCTCTACTCTTGAAGCCACTGTGTCGTTTCAGGGGGGAAATTGGATCCTCTGAAAAGCCATTAAGTGCCAATGATATGTCTTTAGCAGTGAATAAATACAGTGTCTGGAGAGAAAATTGGATCCTCAGCGCAGAGATCGAATAGAAGCTTTTTTTTTTTTTACCGTGATGGTTTCATTCTCTATCCTCTCCAGCTCAGTTAAAGTGGAGGCGTCTTTAAAGCCTATTTTGGTTCACTTTAACACAGACGCTGTATAATCTGGTTATGAATCAGTGGCTACAGATGTGTCTGTTGCAGAAGCTCTTTACTGCATAACTGTGCCCACTGCTGCATTGTGGCTCTGATTTTAATGTTGTTGTTTTTTTATTGTTTCAGAGAATTGTGATTTACTTCTCCTTTCAGTTGACAGGGGGGGAAGCGAGGAACGGTCCGGTTTTTTGTTACAACATATACCGATTCACTTCTGCTGTATCGCATTTGATAATCAATAGGCTGCAGTTTGCTCGCCGCAGTCCTAACGCAGGACGGACGCAGGATAGGGGACTTCCACTACAGCTACACCGCTGTAGTGCACACATACGTTATTTGGCAGACATGGCTTTCCTGTTCCTTGTAGTGATACACACCCATATGCACACACACACACACACACACACACACACACACACACACACACACACTGCAATATACGCACGCCCAGTCATAAACCGGGAAATTAAAAGCCTGACTCAGAGCAACAAATGAGGCTGGGGGATTAGCTTCAACCATGTCAGGAAGGTTATTTTTAGGCTGCTCAGCCACACAATGCCTCATAAACAGGCATTGTGTGGCAGCTAGGGTTTGACTTTCCAATGGGTTTGACTTTCAGTTGGGTTTTGATGTTTCAAAAGGAGAGATATGCACCATAATCAATCTGTGGTGTCTTGGAAATTGAGTTGATATTATTTAAGACGAGGTTTTTGTCTCTCTGTTCCTTTATTTCTCTGATCTCTTCAGACTGTAAACTGAGATTCATTAGAAAACACACACACACACTCAAAGACCTCCTCCCCTTCAACGAAGCCCCCTTTGCTGCGCACATGTAAACAGATACACACACACACACACACACACACACAGAAACCGGCGTTGGCCTCCAGCCCCCACAGTCAGTAATCATTGAGACAGCGTGGCCTTGCCCTCTCGTTAAGCATGGCGCTACACTGAAAGCAACACTGCTAATGACTCTGCATCGCCTGTTACACACACACACACCGCGAGCTCAACCCACGCACCCACTAAAACAGATTCACCATCCAGACAGCCTGACACGCACACACACACACACACACACACGGCTGCTGCAGGACTGTAGACCAGAATGAATTAACAGTGAGGGACGTTTCCGGAGAATACGTGTCTCTGCCATGAGAGATGGGGCTGGAGACACAATGGCTGCCGCTGACTTTGTGTGTGTGTGTGTGTGTGTGTGTGTGTGTGTGTGTGTGTGTGTGTGTGTGTGTGTGTGTGTGTGTGTGTGTGTGTGTGTGTGTGTGTGTGTGTGTAGATGAGCCCTTTTCTTTCCTGTACTTTGTCAATAAACAGAAGCTATCTGGGCTTTGGGACCTAAAACCCCCCGTGGTGCTTTTCCAACAATACCGGCGCTGTTCCAAAAACTTCACATCTCATTTGTTTCTAGCGGCGGCGCGGCCTGTTGGCTCAGAGCTTTTTTAGCACTTCGTCCTGCGCTGTCGTTTCACATCCACCGACGGTCGGAAGGGAGCGTACAGCCCGCTCATCTGCTCCGGCAGAGTTTAGTCTGCCCGTGCTTCACTAACTTGACATTGTCAGCCAAGCATACACAGATTCAATCAACGTGAATCTGCAGGAAAGCAGACGAGAATGTTGCACAGATCGCAGTGCAGCTGAATGCAAGTCTATTGAATGTACAGTGCAAGTATGATGCAGCTCTGCTCTCATTTCCCCCCAAATTTGAGTCATAGTCATAAATAATTAACACATTTTGCTGCTTTATATTCTGCATGTAGAGGAATTTTGCATTGTTCAAGATTTTTTTGTATAGAATACTGCGATAAAAAAACGAATGCTCAGCACGTCGACATGGTGCCATTGACATGTCTTTTGTTGTACTGCAGCACCTCGTGTTCCTCTTCCTCTTTTCAGCTTTTGTTTGTGGTCCTGAACCGGACCGGTCTGCCTTGTGAATGATCTTGTGCTGTTAGCAGCTGATGAATTGCATGTATAGAGTAACAGCATCGATTTCCCTTTCTCAATGTGAGGTAGCATATTGACTGTCTCAGTAACTCAATCACTTGGATAATAGCGCAGAGGGGCGTGTGCACGTGCGTGTTTGTGTCTGTGTATGCGTGTGCATGTACACACGTGTGTGTATGCGGGCTTGTGCCGCACGTTATGTGTGTCAGTCTTTCAAATTGTCATTGTATCTCCGAAGCTTGTCTGATTGTGTGTTTGTGTGCGTGCGGTTGGGAGTGTGTGCATTTCTGATGGTGTGCGTATTACAGAGAGGTGTGTTTGCCTGTGTGTGTGTGTATGTGTGTGTGTGTGTGTGTGTGTGTGTGTGTGTGTGTGTGTGTAGCTGTGAAAGGTTTGCATTTTCAGCCTCTTGGCAACAAGCAAATAGAGAACCACAGAGTTCTGTTCTGTCTGTTCATCGTCAAGGCCCTGTCGCCCCGGGTTACGGGGTTGCTAGGTGATGGATGGACAGAGTGGCATCCCCAAATGCCAGCCAGGCATGTGGGTGCTCCGCATCCTGATTTCGTACTCTTCTTCTTCTTCCATCCTCCCTTTCCTTTCGTTGTGAAGTATAGGCTCTGAGTTTATTCTACACGCTCTTGTAAAGCGACAGTTTTCCGATATCATTTTGTCCAATCAGCAAGAAAAGTGAGAAAATGGGAAACGAAATTGGAGTTTTATATGCAAAAGCAGTGATACTCTCCACTCAAATTCACAAGGGTGCATGTAGAAGTGCATTCTTAGAGCTGAATATGTGCAGATAACTTTTCCTTTGTAACTTCTACTCAAGAAGGCGCACCATCAGCTCCTTTTTTGCACAAGCCTAACTAACACCAAATGGTTTCAGAATTTGGGAGCAAACCTTGTGTGCTTGAGCGTATTTGGCTGTCTGGTAAATAAAGCTGCTGCATACACAGGGCGGGTTCTGTGCTCGCAAACAGGAAGCAAGCCTGTTTCTCCCTCCGCCTGGACGAACCTAGTGATATATACTCTGCCACAGTTAGGATATCATGTTGGTTTGCTATATAATGCTATATTGGAATCAGTGTTGTTATTAGAGAGAGAGAGAGAGAGAGAGAGAGAGGAAGTGAGAGCTTTGAGGTGCCAGCAGAGGGGACATGCCTGGCAGCTGTGCCGTTTTGCAGAGTAAAGGATTATGGGAGAATTACAGCAAATGAGCAGGAGGACCCAGAGACCCCCAACTTTCCCTCTAGATGTGGCGTGTGTGAGACTGTGAGTGTGTGTGTTCATCGCTCAACTGCTGCCAGTGACTTGGCACTGTGGCATTTACAGCAGCTGGCGCCGCTTTAGTCATAGTCTACCTGTGAATTCACACACACACACACACACACACACACACACACACACACACACACACACACACACACACACTTGCACTCATGCACTGTGGTAATGTAGGCCTTTCCCATTTGTAGGACATATTGCCCCATCTAAATGCAGCTATGTGAATAATATTCTCCTTATTGCAGCCCTATTCATTTTATTGTGTTCATGTTTATTTATGTGTGTGTGTGTGTGTATGTGTGTGTGTGTGTGTGTGTGTGTGTGTGTCTCACCGTCTCTTCCCTTTCTTCGACACACAGAAAACACATTCATACATGAGAGGAAGGCATCCAGTGACAGAGATGTTCAATGTCACATCACTTCTGCTGCCAGTGTTTGCTCTTATTTAGCACAAACACACACCCACAGACAACCCCCCTCCCCCCTCCCCCCCCCCTCCCCCCTCCAGACACCAATGAGCGATGCAGCAGGCAGCCTTCAGACAGTCATCGGGGATTATGCATGTGTAGTGTGTGTCTGCGAACGCAAACGTGTGATGTGTGTGTGTGTGTGTGTGCGAATGTGTCATCTCTCATCGGCTCTCGCGCCACACTTCAAGGTTGCTGTGATGTGCCGGCGGCCGCCCTGCGTCTCTACCGACGACCGGCTTTAATGCACCGTCATTTTTTACAGCCCATTATTGGGACACGCTGGCTTTCGGCGCGACGCGGCCTGCCGAGCGATAACAAGACCCAGGGAGGGGGTTTGACCTCCGAACATCAGGAGGGATGTTAACAAGCTTTCCTTGATCCCCGGGTGTTTCTCACACACACACACACACACACACACACACACACACACACAGATGCGTGTATACACATACACACTCGCGTATTAGCGAAGACGAGTTGTGGTTGCAACAAACATACACACATGCACACACACACATACAATTTAAAATGTCTTTGTTGCTAGTCACAGTCACAGAGCAAGGCAGCAACATCCTGCAGAAACGCAAAGCATTCTGGGTTTTGGTAGATGGCTGTGTGTTTGGTAGAACGACACCGGAAGAAAACACAGTCTCATAGTCACACAGTCATGCAGACGCGATACAAATCTGTGATGCAATGTCGTTTTTTTAAAGGTTACGAAGTGCCGTTCTGTAACAGACATTGTGGGCGGAGCTACCCGAATCCTTCTGATACATCAAATATTGAAAGTCTTGAAAATCTCTTAAATAATCTCGCTGTCAAAAACGTCCTTGCTCTCCGCGGGACAGTGGACAAAAGAATACCATGTGCTTGGTACAGATGCTGTGGGGTTCGAGTCCACTTCCTCTTTCTCCTTCTTGCCTGTCACTCTCTACTATGCAATCAATACAATCTATGTTTGTGAGCGTGATGCTGCCCTTCACAAATCTTCGTTAGGGTCCGGCTATGGAGCTCATTATTGAATCATCATACGGACCAATAGCTAGACAGGCTATCAATTATTCATAGGAATAGCCTCCGTATAGTGAATAACAAGCACGGCTGTGTTCCTCTTG
>JAXDDW010000009.1:7227500-7235000 GCA_034670385.1 Hoplostethus mediterraneus
TGGTTATGGATGAAGATGTATTTATATACATATCTGCAAAGAGAGAGAGAGAGAGAGAGACTAAAGGATCCTCTCTAAATTATGCAGTTCCAATTTCCCCATTTAGAGAGGACAGATCGATTCCTCAAGCTAAAACCGTTAACCCTTAGGATGGACAGCGTTACCGTGGCAACGTGGATTACGTCCCCTGATTAGAAGGGACAGTTTTAATTGGGGTCTGCATTGCATGGACATGCACGCGCACTGGCACATGCGAGCACACACACACACACACACACACACACACACACACACACACACACCCTTAAAGATGGCTTAATGAATTAGAGACTGTAAGGGCTTTCTAGCATTAAGTAGACAGTGACCCCCCTCCCAGCCCTTTGACCTGAGACACACACACACACACACACACACACACACATCTTCCTCCTTGCTTACCCATTTGCACTAATATGTGTGTGTGTGTGTGTGTGTGTGTGTGTGTGTGTGTAATTACATTGACTCAGCCAGGGAAGCGTCCCTCTTCCCGCTAGAGCCTTTAGGGAGATCCACTATTTCATTAACCCTCCTTCTTGGGAATGGGGTGTGTATGTGTGTGTCAGCGTCTGCCTCCATGACCGTGTCTCGTTTCTCTTCCTCATCGGCCGCTTGTTTCTTGCAGTTGTCTTTTGGCTTCCCTAAATCTAGATCTCTTTCTCCTCATCCCCTCCTCTCTCCTTTTCACCTCCCCTCTGTCGTCTCTTGGCAGCAGTCTTCTCTCTGTCTTCTCCCCCTCCCCCATTTCTCCCACCCCCCACCACCATCCACATGGCCTTACGGTCAGGACACAAGATGGTCAGTGGTGTGTGTGTGTGTGTGTGTGTGTGTGTGTGTGTGTGTGTGTGTGTGTCTGGGTGTCTGTGTGGGTGTGTGTTCTTGTAGTTCTATACTTATGAGGACCAAAACCTTCACAAGGATGGAAAAATGGGGAAAATCCTCCAATGTGAGGACATTTTTCCTGTCCTCACTTCTTTAAGGGGCTAGTACGGTGTTAGGGCTTGGGTTTAGGGTTAAGGTTAGGCATGTAGTGGAGAGGGTTAAGGTTATACTAATAAAAATATGGGCGCAGATGTGTGCCTGTGCTCTGTGCATGAAGTGTGTGCGAGCATACGTGTTCATGCTCTGCACTGTTGGTGTGCATAGGTTTGTGAATATGCATGTGCTTGCTTGCTTGCATACATATATGTGTGTGTGTGTGTGTGTGTGTGTGTGCATCACAAGAGTTTCAGGCCCGCATGCTGATGGGCGGGTCACCGATTAGTCTAGCCCTGCCCACATTGCCATGGTGATATAATGGGTTGGCCTAGCAACAAAGGAAGCACTCCCACTGTCACCGCTAGCTAGCTAGCTCTGCAAGTGCAGGACGCCACAAGCTGGGAGCGTGAAATGGAGACGACAGAGGGAGATGGAGCTTGTTAGAGGAGGCTTTGTTGGGGAAAGGTTCCTTTTCTGTTTTGTTGGGATACTTTTACACCGCATTTGGTGCATGCATGCCACCAATCTATCGTAGCGACCCTGGAAAGGGCCCAATGGTAACGTTGTTGTTTGAGGCGCAGGAAGCCCTGGGTTCATGACTGGTCCACACCAGCTACAATATTATTCTTGGGTTTGGTGTTTGTGTGTGTGCTCATGAGTGTGTGTTCTGCCCAGAAAGAGATAAATAAAATCAGACAAATCTTTTGCGCACAATGCGTCTGTCACATTAAGTTCCCTTCTCATAAAACTGTTTATTGCACAGAGCATCTGCATCTCAGGAGTCTGTGCAAACGAAGCAAAAAACTTGATTTCTTTTGAATAAACTGCAGTCATCACTTTCTTCGCTCCAGTCTCTTGTTATTGTTGAAGGAATGCTTCACAGTTCTCTCTGAGCACTCTTGAAATTCCTGCAGTCCTCTGCAGCATGACGTTTGAAAGAAAGTTTGACGGTTTTTCTCCTCTAAAAACTGGATTATTTATTATTGTGGAGATGCCTCTGGCTCCACGATGAGAAGCTTCCTGGGGCTGCGTTCTCAGCAGCCGTCCAGCTGTGCACTCCTCTAGTTGCACTGTGCCTGCGTGCAGCGAGAGGACCCCGCAGAGGGAGGTGTCACAGCCACATAGGCGTCCACGGACGTGCCAGAAACTGAAGTGCTGCTCTGTGGATGGGAATTCTCTCTCTCTGTCTGCTAGCCAACAGCTGGTCCGACTGACAAACTCCCACAGACACACACACACACACACACACACACACACTCACACAAACTTTGTTCCGATGGCTTGGCACACTTCACTGCAGTGTCAGGTAGGGTCTCTAGCTTTAGAGAGAGGGGCTCAGATTTGAATCCTTGGCTCTTTGGCTCTAATTTCTTGCATGGAAGACTATGCAGAGATGGGGATGAGATTAGTCTGGGGTCCCTGTGTGTGTGTGTGTGTGTGTGTGTGTGTGTGTGTGTGTGTGTGTGTGTGTGTGTGTGTGTGTGTGTGTGTGTGTGTGTGTGTGTCCTCAGTTGCACGTTTAACGATGAGGGTATTTGGATTTCTGCCCTTTACTCCCAAAACACATTCCTTTTCAAATGGCTTTTCCAGTTCAGTATTTTCTATGGCATGAAACAGACAGCCGCGTTGATTGTCTTCCTTCCAAGGCTTCTGTTTTCTTTCATCAAGGCCTGAAAGTGCAGGGAGAAAGGAGAGAGGGAGAAAGGAGAGCGGGAGAAAGGAGAGAGGGAGAAAGGAGAGAGGGAGAAAGGAGAGAGGGAGAAAGGAGAAAGAGAGTGTAGTTGTAGTCCATGACTCGCTGTCTTGCGTCATGGCGGTCTGGGAGGAGTTTTCCACAGTGAAAGAGATATTTTGAGAGTTTTTCTTTTTGGTGTGTGTCAAGTGTTTTAGGAATTGTATTCTCACAGGGAAAGAAAGTATGGTGCACTTGCATTTACGAATCAAAAGGGATTGGTCCATCCCAACAGGTTCTTTACACCGAGATCATTTTTATGGCATAAAATGTTACATAGAGCAGGAGACACAGGAAATAGAGGAAATAGAGCAAAGAGGGATGACATGCAAGAGAGCCAGACGCAAGTACATGCATGCTCTTCAGCCCACAGCCTCGCAGAGAGCCCAGTAACGCCGGTAACTAGACAAAAAAGTTTCCGGTCTTGGCATGAAGTAGACTCATAACTTTCGACTGTAGACACTGCTTGAAAACTACCGTGGGACCTTTAACAACCACAAAGCTAACATCCACGTCTTTCCCCAACAGAGTAATAAAGGATTACAAAGAAATTCAGCATTTTTAATCTTTTTTTCATTGTTGCGACATGTTGAGATGAAAATGACTATGTAGATTTATTGATCCTTTCAATCTACAATCTCGCCTTTTTATCTCACCGGCTCAAATTAGTAACCAGCATCTTTCTGTGTTTATTTATCGTCGTATTGTATCGCTCCGTTAAACAGCCAAACTAAAACAGCAGGACGGTGCAGTTAGTGAAGTCCCCTTTGGAAATCACTTTATTGGAATCAATAAAGCGGCACATTATTATTATCATTATCATCATCATCAAGCAGGTGCACAACAAAAACAGTGAGATGAAAACAAGTGCACCGAGGCCGCAACAACCAACAACACAACACAACACACACCACCTGTGCAGTCCTCTGTGAGTTGCGTTCCAAACATTTCTGTGGATCTTTTTTTTTCCCCCTCCACCATAAATAGCACTGATGGGTAGAAGGCAATGTTGCCATGGTGACACAGCGCCGTGGCAGCCAGTAATTATTCTGGTTTAAGTGCCAAGAGAGAGAGAGAGAGAGAGAGAGAGAGAGAGACAGTAGCTGGCTCACACTGGCAGATAGTGACACCTGGACACTAGGCAGTACTGCTGGACCAGATAAGGAATCCATCAGATGTCAGCGGGGTTAAGGATGGAAACACCCGACGGCATTTCTGAGCGTTTATTAGGAGGTCGAGGTCAGTAATCCCACGGAGGAAAGTGTGTATCCGCCCTCATTTGCAAACCTGGCGTTTACGGGGGAAAAGGTTGAGGAAGGCGTGACAGCGAGATTCTGAATCACAAATACGAGCGTCACACCCACACATGTTCACAGCAACGCACCGGGTTGGGTATCGTCTCGCCGAGCTCCTTCGCCAGCATACGCCTAACAAGACTGAGCACCAGGGGGGCTTTGAGGGTTCATGAGTGTGTGTGTGTGTGTGTGTGTGTGTGCTTGTTCATGCACAGTCTAAAGAAACTCCCTCTTATCTGGACTCGAGCATTAAAACACTTTTCAGCACCGTTATGGAGCTGGTAGTAGGTAGGTAGAGTGATCTCCCCACTCACTGCGCCACCCTGCTGCCCCCAGTAATGATGCCCCCCCCCCCGCCCCTCTCTCCAATCCATCCATAATGACATGAGCGGGGAAAGCTGATCTTCTCACAGCGACTCTCGAGACTTGATCACAGCGTGAAGAATACGGCGGATATCGCGTGTCACATGATCCGGCGGCGTGATGTCACCGAGCGCCATGATATTATCCTCTCAGTTACATGGGACGTGGACTGGTTAATAAACCGGACATGTTCTGCCAAAACACAGGGGGGAGAGAGTATCATCCACGCTGTGCACGCTGGGGCGAGGGTGGATGTGCGAGGGTGCATCAGCGCACAAACGCCCTCACACACACCCCCCCTCGCATACTGTACACACACACACACACACATCTGCACCCTCCTGTGTCTACAGTATAATACGCTGCTCTGTGTTTTTACTTCCGCCAGCAGTAATCCCCCCCTCCTCTCTCCTTATCTGCTCTCTTCCAGGCAAGGCCGATCCTGACTAATCATCCAAGGTGTCAAGGTAAGGCTGTGTTTGCCTCTCACCCGCTATTCACATTCGGCTTGATAGGAATGTTACCCCCGGTGTGTTTATCAAGCGGGGTGGGGGGAAAGATACCGGAGAGCTAACAAACACAAGTTACCCAGAAGTCGTTGAAGAAGTGAAATTGGCTCCTGCATGCTTGATCTGTTCCGCCGCAAAAACTCGTTCTTCCTCGCCGCGAGAAGATGTGGAGCTCCCCGCAGAGTTTTTCACCGCCTGCACAAACTACTATATGTTACTCCAGACTTGAGTTTGCCTCACACACACACACACACACACACACACACACACACACACACACACACACACACACACACACACACACAGGTGGGGAAAAGGCGATGAGGGAAGATAGATTGTCACATTTTCATCACTCCCTCCCTCATCCTTGCCCGGGCTGATGTAGCTGTCTGCCGCACTGATTGAAAGGGGAAGGGCCTGCAGGAGAGGGCAGGTAGACAGGTAGACAGAGAGACAGGTAGACAGAGAGACATGCTGGGAGACTAAATGGCACTGAGCACTCTCCTGACGTTCCTCGCGTGCTGTCACCCTGTCTGTCTTTCTGTCTTTCCATCCCTCCCTTTAATTCTGCTCTACTTTTTTCTGTCCTCTCTCTCTCTCTCTCTCTCTCTCTCTCTCTCTCTCTCTCTCTCTCTCTCTCTCTCTCTTCTCAGACTCAGACACTGCAGTGCTCACGTCCCCAGTCGCACACATAGACGTGCACACACACACACACACACACACTTACAAGCAGTACACAGCGTGATTTTAGGATGGGGGGGGGGGGGGGGGGGGGTTGTATGCAAGATCATCCCTCATCAGCCCTCCGCCCCACACCCCCACCACTGCTCCCTCACACCCCCCCACCCTTTTTCCTACCTGCTGTATAAATCACCCGTGATAACATCGGGGGGGTCCATCAATTCAAAGAAACTTTGGCTGTTGGGGCGATACGTGACGAGCTTACTTATGTTGTGCGCAGAGCACAGACGCACAGTTGTGGATGCTCTGGCGCGAGGGCCACTGCAGCAGACTGAGGCAGATCGTTGTCTGCACTGCGGTCTGACTCTGCTCTGCCCTGCCACCTGCTGGCCACGCCTGGTCATACGTCTGTAACTGCACACTGCTGGTGGGTAGTGTTATTAAACCTCCCCTCATCCTTTTAAAGCGTGAAATAATCAAGCAGATTACGGCGCATTACACAGGAGGCTGGTTTCTGTGGGTCATAAATGGGTTGCAGGGCCTGTTGCTGACAAGACGGGTGATATGTTTCAATAAACTCGGATGCCAGACCAATGAAATTGATTTTTCACTCGTTTTTCACTCGTTTCTGTTGGCAGGTATAGCTGTTTCTACTAATAGATCAGGATTTCTATATGTATGTGCTGTTATCATGTTGTAATTGTTGGTATTTCATCATATAAGGGGGAGATGAACACATGAATCCTGTACTGAAGTCAATTCAACATCTGTTTGCCTGATTCATGCCTGTTATACTAACGTTGTAGTCACAGTGAAGTGGTTCTTGACTAGCACCCTTGAGACGGTGGACAACATGCCTTCTCTATTATGATATCGGATGGCGTTCACCGAAATGAACAATTATCATCCATTGGCGAGAGTGTGGTTTGATCAGCAGGTACAGAGAAAAGAGGTTGTTTGCACTCAAGTTCTTATCCTCAGCTGAAAGAGATTCATCCTCAAACTCTTCCGCTACATATTTAAACTCAGTGTAATGTAATTTAGTGTGGGCTTTTCCACTCGCTCCATTCCTCCGAAGCTGTTAGGGTCCTCTCTCCAGACAGCCTACCGATCTAACACCCTAATAATCATCATTTGCTGCTAAATTAGGTTTAATTATACCTCTTCCTTGTTTGTCCCCCCCCCCCCCCCCTCCAGCCAGTACCTGTCAGATGTCCTCTCCTCCCACAGTGTGATGCGTCATGGCTCCGGTGCTGAGTGGAGTGTGGTGGGGGCCGGAGGCCGGCATCGTGGGCTCGGGGGCGGCGGCCGCTAGCGGAGTGGCATCGTGGCTGGGTAGCGGGCAGCTGGTCCTGGTTGGCACCCTCAGCGCCCTCACCGCCCTCGTGCTGCTCTCACTGCTGCTGCTGCTGTGTGCCAGCTGCCAGGGGTGAGTGGCATCTCCCACACACACACACACACACACACACACACACACACACACACACACACGCACACACACACAGATCAATATTATTCACATCCTAGAAACAAAAACACATCTCTTGAAGTTGGTTGAGGTGCAGAAAGATGGCAGCTTCCTGGTTTGGTGTTACAGGTCCTAATCTACCCTTGCCTGCTTCAAAATGTTGCCTGCACGTTGCATTGTTGAATACAGTAAAAATACTTGAGAGAGCTTTACTAGTCTTTACTGTGATTATGGGTAGAACAGTAAAACACAGTAAATAAGAGAATTACTACTAATCACAGTAAAGAACGGCCTCAAGCGTATTATGTCCTTTACACAACAGCTACCGACAGTTGGGTCCTGTCTGAAACGTTTTCTTCAATAGTGCACATAAACATTGTGCAATAAAAAAACAGGAAAAAACAAGAGAGATCACAAACTAGCTCCCTACTTCCCTTT
>JAXDDW010000009.1:7237500-7240000 GCA_034670385.1 Hoplostethus mediterraneus
TTCAGCCTTGGGGCTCAAATTGTCTAAATTTAGTGTCTGGACCCGGACCTCGGCTCATTAACACGTACTGGGACTCTAGTCTCGTCCAACTAGAAAACGCGACTGTGTGACCCAGTTTGGTTCCCGATTCAAAGTTTTGAGAAAAAAGTGTTCAATTTAAAAAAAAAACACTAAAAAAAACTGCGTTGATCTGAAATCACAGGCAAGGCCAAATTAAAGTGGACAATGTCTGTATTGGATGAATGGGCTATCAGCAAATAGAAACAGGATACAGTAAAGAAAAATAGATTAAAGAATAGATAAATAAGAAAATAGCAAATGGGGGTTATAAAAACAAACACAACCATCAATTTTTGGAAAGGTTAATTTAGGCCAGCACAGATGAAGAGATAGAAGAGGAAGGGTTCCTCATCTTGTAGCCTTCCCCCACCTTCCTCAATATAAAGAAACAACACAATTGAAAAGAAACAACTTGACATTTAAGTGTAGCTGGATTCTATTATGCAGACCAGTAGATATGAGAGTAGATGACCACTAGGTGGGGTTGTGGAGCTTTTGGTACGCAGCCTGACAGTACAGTAGCTCACAGAGGAGAAACAACCCAAACAAAGAGAGGCTGTACCTGTTGTCGTGTTTCCACAGCGTTCCTTCAGCCCCAGGTTACAGATTACTCAAAAACAGCTTTACCTCTAGAAATAAGACGATGTTTAGAAGTGCAGTTTAATAAATCATGTCTCAGTGCAGCAGAGTGGTGCAGTGAGTAGAGAGGCAACGCAAGAGTGTCTTTGAGCAAGACACTGAATCCCCACCAGCTCCAGTTGTGCAGTTTAGTAGCTGTGGAGGGGGCAAGAGAGAATATCTCTATGGGCATCGATGAAGTATTACCTTATCATTTACTTTATTACCAGTGTGACACGACTAAATGCCATCATCATTTTACCCTCCTCAGTGGATGATCTCTGGCACTGTGCTTGACTAAGTGTCTCATTCATGATACAATGCGATACCCAGCAACATCTTTGTGTCTCCGTTTACCTCCAGTGACCTCAACATCCGTTCCACATTATTTGTTAGATTTTTCTGAAAGCAACAACACACAGCAGTGCCCTCATTTGACGGGAATCAGTTAATACTCTTCTTCTGCTTTGTAAACCAATGATCTGCTAGCAGAGATTGTTCTTTCAATATCTTTCAATATCTTTTGAGGAATGTAGGATTGTAATCATGTAATCTTAATAACGTAACACATGATTTTCATGTGTTTTAAATGCTGGAGTCAGTTTTGTTAGTGTCTGCCAATAAAGACTGGAAGCTAAACCCAATAGTGCCAAACCTAACCAGCGTTCCTGTCCTGGGCTGTGCAGGTGTCAGAGAGAGAGATGTTCAGCCAGTCGGTGGACAGTCCAGGGACAGACCTGGCCATCAGCAGCTCTCACAACGGCCCTCTAACCAGCGGTACAAGTAAGACCACATGGTGTTGTTTTTGTCAGATGAATATTTGTCAGTATTGCATGTTGAGGAGCAACACATAGAAGACTATCCATATTAATGGATAGATTCTACAGTGATAAAAAGGGAAGATTGTATGTGAATCATTACAAAACTATTGTGAAGAAATTGTTCAGAAATGCATCTTGCTCTTAGAAAATTCCCAGTGAAATGATTTACTCGCCATGACTCTTCTGCTTTGCCCTTCCAGTTCTGACAGACACCCAGGACACCAGCCCCCAGCCGTCAGAGGAGCTGCTCTCCAGCCAATCAGAGCTCAGGTCCTCCAAGTGTCCTCAGGACCGCGAGCTTCCCAGCATCCCTCCCAACAGTGCCCTTATCGGGGACGAGCCCCCTGCCTCGGGGGACGGTACCTACGAGGTCAGTGCTCCATTCACCTCAGGGAGCCAGTCATGTTTTTACTGGGACTGGACTTGAACCAAAACGAAGAGATTAATTGATCTGATTGGCTGGTGGGTTGAATCTGTTGAACCATGTTGTGATCATCCAGGTGGTGAAGGAGATCGTGGCGGCGTCGCGTGACGTCAGTGTGGAAGACTCGCTGTACGAGACGGTGAAGGAGCTGAAGGACCCCCCGGAGCAGCCCGGCCGCCCCGACGGTACCGGCCCGCCGAGCTCCCCCGACGCCCCCCCCCCCTCACCCCCCCGCCGCTCCCCCCCCCTCACCCCCCCCCCCGCCGCCCTCCTCCTCAACGGCCACATCAGCCCCTGCACGCCCGAGCGGGGGCCCCTGTGCGCCGGGGTGGAGTACGCCTCGGTCGACCTGAACAAGAAGAGCCGCTACAGCGCCGACATGGAGGCCAAGCGGCGCTCGGACCACGCCGGCGCTCCCGCCCACAAGCCCCCGGAGGACCCGGAGGAGGACCTGCCGCCGCCGCTGCCGGAGAAGGTTCTGGATGAGAACGACAACCAGCCGGTGCTGGTGAACGGGTCGGCAGGGGCCGGGCTGCACAATGGAGAGGTGAGCGAGTGTATCTGTGTGTGTCTGTGT
>JAXDDW010000009.1:7242500-7252500 GCA_034670385.1 Hoplostethus mediterraneus
GACAAACTACCATATTCAGCTTGTCAGCACTGCTCAGCCGCCTGTCGCCAAAGGGAACGACTATTGTTAGATAGCTGCGTTGTCCTATGGATTGGATATTTCCTGTGTGTAATGTGATGTCATGTGCGCAGGCGTTCATATAGCTCATATATGCAATGTGTGTGTCTACAGTTTGTTTGTGTGTCTGGGGTGTGTGCGTGAACGAGTGTGCAAGACAGAGCATGCAGATAACAGGCCGAGTTTATGCATCTATATATGTGTGTGTGTGTGTGTGTGTGTGTGTGTGTGTGTGTGTGTGTGTGTGTCAACATGTACGCCAGCATGATTGACACATTGACACCTGAGTCGGCCATCTTCTGACGCTACTGTAATCAGCTTACTGTCATCCTGCATGTCCTGTGTGTCTGTGTGTCTGCTTCTAACACATTAACACTGCGACATAATCCGCACACACAAACACACACACACACACACGCACACACACACACACTTCCTCAAAACATAATTGAGCAGTTCCAAAATATCTATCGTTATATATCGTTATATATTGCAGGCCAGTAATAAATCAAATGTAATGTCTCTAGGTGTCTGAAAACAAACACCCTTCTAGATAGTTGTTGTTTTCTTTTGGTTCCAGTCAAATAAAACAAAACACATTAAAGTTATGTGTCATGATAAATACATTAAAACCTTTCAAGAAAGAGTTTAATTTAGCTCTCATCCAAACCCTTACTAGTCCATGTTTACTCCTCACCGTGCCACTGAGTAAATGAGATTGTCATTTTAATTTACAGAGGTGCTTGAGCGACGACTAGGGGGACTGCCAATTAGATGAACAAATATTGTGAGACGCACTCAGAGGTGCTGTGGCTGGGTCAAGTCACCTGCGTCCGCGTTCGGTGGAAAGTCCTCCTCCGGGGCAATCTGGCTAATTGGCTGGCTAATTAAAGCCAAATGAAAAAGGCATCTGCCGCGCCGCAGCCTGTGTTGGATCTATAAAAGCAATCGTGTCTCCAAACATGCCATATCCATAAAGTAATCATATTGATTTGCGCTCTTAGAGACAAAAAAGCCAGTGAAGATACTATGACACGCAGCCAGGGTGAACGGCTTGATGGATGATCTCTATGAGTTTTTCATACAGTTACAGAGCACAAGTGCATCGCTTGAATGGGAATGTACTGAGACCTGCAAGCACAAACACAAATCCATCAGCGGTACCCTTCATACTCCTAACAAAGGACTTAGTATACCTCATTTCAAGTCAACAAGGAACACTAAAAAGCATTTAGAAACATTAGTATAAACATTTTATAGGCTTTTGGTCAACGTCAGCAGGGATATTGACCTTCCTAGACTCCTGAGGTGTTTGTTGTGGCTGTCAGATGTGCTCTGTTGATTAATGGCTCCCCTCCCATCGATCATAAGGTAACGTGGACGGGAGGCTGTGCACAGTAACATCACGCTCCCTGTCACCGCCTATCGACTTCCAATCAATAATTTTCTTAATGAATGAGTGGTTATATGCAACATTAGCTTGACGTGCTACGCAAACAGAATCAAACATTTGAAGCGATTTCACTGTTTTTTCAGTTATTGGGAAATTGGCAAAGCACTTTTTCTTTTAAACAATTCTATTACTGTACTTTTTCCTAGTATTACTACAACTTATGATGTAAAATGGAAATTCCTGATTTCAAGAGAAACCTTGTAAAACTACTTTGTCTGGACTTGCAATCTCCAATTTTTGCAACAGGATGATGCCACCAATTTCTCAAAAGTGAAAACCTGTGAAAACTTTTTTGAATGTCCCAAAAAGCTTCTTTCAAGTTAATCAATAGGACGGGCGTCTCTAGGCCTTCCTTTTAGGAGAAGCATGTACCCACTTTGAAGCTTTGGGGGTGTTTTAAACTTCAGATTCTGTGCTCAGTGTTTTCTTATCACACACTGGCTGCCATATCTTAAGTCTATCTTTTTGTTCCTTTCTCCTGCAGTTGCACTCCCCTCTGTCTCTCTCACCGGGGCTCGACAACCACATTCTGTCAGACAATGAGGTAAGTGTCTGTTAAACTCCCTTATTCCCTAAACTGTCGTTTCCAGTCCCGTGATAGCAGCACTTTACACTGTGAATGCCGATGCTGCAAGCACCGAAAAAGAAGCACAAGCACGGAAGCTGGGAAATGGGAGCATTCAGTCTTAATAGTTGAATAGTCACACGACATCAGACAATACCCGGCGAGACAAAAACCTAGCTTGCGGCGATGGAATCTGACTTGCTCCTTTGGTACAACAAATACATCTGTGTTTTGACTCGGTGATTGTCTTGCGCTGTTTTCACGTACACATCGCTGTTATCGCTCATTCTGTTTCCAAGAGCGCAGTAACTCAGTGAATGTTAGCAGTACCGACATGAGTTTTTTGACAACGAATACACCCAATAACCTCGTGTCTCTCTCCTTGTCTGCAGTCGGCAGTGTATTCTACAGTCAACAAACCGAACTGCGGCGGCGCTGAAAACGAGGAGGAGAAAGAGCACGACTACAGCAGCATCGCGGAGATCAAAGGTCTCGTCTCCGCCTCCTCCTCCAGTGACCTCTACGCCACCGTCCGAGACATCTACCCCCAGCCCGACGGTCCCCGACCGGGGGGAGAAGACCCCGGCTTGGACAGCTCGGACCCCGGCTACGAAACCATCTGCATCCCTAAGACTGGTAGCTCGGAAGACGGTCGCAAGGCCGGGCCGGGGGCGGAGGGGTCAGACGACGCCAAGGCTACGGAGCCTGACTACGAGAGCGTCGGAGAGTTGGGTCTGAACCGGGAAATGTCCCGTCTCTGACTTTATCCCCCCGTTCCCCCCCCCCGTCTTCTTCTTCTTTCGTTCGTGGCGGTTCGTGCAAAAAGCTCGTCGGGGCGCTTTCTCCTGACAGATGTTACAAGCTACATTCGAGGGCTTTGAACTTTCCTACCCAGCATGCTTTTGCTGCACAACTTGGGGAAGTGGCAAAAAATCACCACGGCATCCTGGCTTTTTGTCATCAGCGCATGAGTGTCCTCTTTATAGCTTGGGTACGCTTCAACATATCTGAACTTGACTCTGCTAATTCAATTATCATCCCGCGTGGATGTCATTGGTCATTGGTACTGGTACTAGTAAGTGAATAATATGGCAGTACCTCAGTTATTGGGCATTAACCGTGTTGAAGAGTGCACTTTGGAATATTACTGAATGTTTTCTGTTAACGGTAATCTCTGCTGGCATCTCTCACAGTGCACATCATTGAGCTAATTCCACTATATAGTATGAAACGCGGACAAAAAAAACGAGTAGACGGACACATTTGAAATCACTAGATTATGTGTCATTATGTCATTATCAAGCCAATACCCGATCACAACACACCTGTACCGTTTCCAGGTTTGGCTGGGGACACGCTCACTGCCTGTGATATTAACATTACCAAGAACTCAGTGCCATAGAATCACTATTTTGTAAGCACTTATGAAGGTAGTACCCCCCCCCGACTCACTCCAACAACTTAGTGGTTTTGTAGCTTCTACCAGGCGAGTCAGTTTTAGTGTCATGTTTTATTCAGGTGTCAGATGGCGTGTTCATTGGCTATTCCTTAACAGGTTGGCTGTGAACGGGTCCTGGGCATGCCACGGGGCAGGGCACGCTAAGGGCAATCACATCTATCCTTGTCTATAACCACCACCAAACAGACAGGTGATGGCAACTAGAGAAACTACGACTTTTTCCGACCGCAACGTCCTCTTCGTGAGACCATCCCTGCAAACCTATGGGTCCAAAATATTACCAGACAAAAGATGTGGTATTAGTCACCTGCAAACCCAAAATGGAAACAAGGGGTGAAGGAATGGGGGCGGTTGCAAATGAGTTAGTCATTCCCCAATACAATGCTAAAGCATTTTTTTTTAATGGTTCAAAGTCCACGTGGACGTTTTCGTCAAAAGAATATTTATTTGAAGATGCGTATTGTTGTGTGATTGTTACAGAGCATGTCTGCGAGAGAAAAGGAAATAGGGTTTTATAGAAGAACATAGGAATTTTAATAAGATGCTAAATGAAAGTGGGTTGTGAAGGTGACGACCGTTGTAAAGGTACGCTTTTCCCTAACTTTTTTAAGGATTCATTGTTAAAAAAACAAACATGGTGAGACCATATATTTACATGTTGTGATCCTTTGGTCTTGTGAACCATTCAGCTGGGTTTTCTTTCTCTGGACACTTGGCGCAGGAGTCAAAACATATTCAGAAGACTTGTAATGTGTTAAAATGCAAAGGAAAATGTGTACTAGTGCTGCAGCTATATTGATCAACTTGTATTTTTTGTTGACATGTCTTTTTTTTGCTTAGCCTACTGTAGGTACATGTACAATCTTTAATCCAGTTGGCATCCCTGATGATTTTAAAGCACAAGGGAGTATTGTTATGGTACTGCATTTGTATACAGCTTATCAAAGGCATCATCCCAACCCAGTATCATCTCTGCACAATTTGATTATCCAAATGCTTTTTAACTTACTATTAGCACTCGACAAAACCATATCTGTAGCTCGTACTGACGACATGCCAAACGAGGCTTTTATATAGTTAGAGTACTATTTTAACCAATTGTTACTCGCTATAAATTTTATGTAAGCGTTTACTTATTTGTACAATGTCGAGAGTGGTATAGTATAATTTTATAATATGCCTGTGAAGAGCACTGATGTGTGTCTGCAATGTTGTTTTAAGGGAACCCTGTTGTTCAGTGGCTTTTATCTATACATCTGTATCGTAACTCAGAGTTGTCAATAGCTTTTGAGTTGTGATAAGTAGTAACCAATCATGTAAAAAAAAACAAAAAAAAAACATTATGGTACAATGTGTTGGTACATGCATTTTAACAAACAGTAAGCTTGGTACTTTTATTTAAAAAATATATATAATTAATGTCTGAATGTTGTTGATGTTTATTTACAAAATAACAGGGCCAATTCTTTGTGTAAATATCTCGGTGATATCTCTCCCCTTTGCAGAAAAAAAAATATCAGACTCTATTTCCATCCTTATCAAAACATTACGTTATTCCATCCAGTCTGAGTTTGTGTTTCTTCAGACATGCATGAGCTTGTTGGCGGTACAGACATACACATGCAGCCCTGGTTGACTGCTACTAGATTCATGGGTGTTATCAGACATTTTGAAATCCTGTTCCATTACATTTCCCAACATTGCGGTAAAAGTGCATTTGAGATGCAACACATCCCCGGTGTCTTGAGAGAAGTAACGCCAAATGACATTTTACATGCAATTCTGTGGAGAGTGATTATCATTGTGATGAACACTTACGAACCCTTCTACTACCTTCTTCTACCCATTGACTGGGTGCTGTAGTGGGGTGGTGCCATTATTTATATGTAGTGGTGTTTACAGAAATACCATAAAGGGCCTATAAGGAAATGATCTGTGAAAGGGGAATATTTTTGTGCCAAATCTAA
Source organism: Hoplostethus mediterraneus (assembly GCA_034670385.1). Lineage (NCBI taxonomy): Eukaryota > Metazoa > Chordata > Actinopteri > Trachichthyiformes > Trachichthyidae > Hoplostethus > Hoplostethus mediterraneus. The sequence continues at coordinate 7,248,002 of JAXDDW010000009.1, forward strand.
TAAGGATATCACACATAAACACACAGCTACCAATAGTCAATAGTCTGTCCTTCTCTTTCACTTCCTGTTTACTCTCTTTCTTTCTCGCTCTCTCTCTCACATGCACACACACGTAGAGACACACTGTTACCAGATAAACACATTTGCTGTCTCGTTCTGTCTTTCTGCTTCACACACACACACACACACATACACACACCCTCCCACACACCCCTTCAGGGAGTGGGGGTGTGGTAGGGGTCCAGCTGAAGGAGAGCCCCCACCCTCACCCCCCACCCCAATAATGACACCATTTGTTCACCCACAACCAGCAGATAACTCCTTAGTGACATCCGCCTTTGATCACAGGGCAAAGTCTATTTTGGCAGTTATGGCCACATCTGTCACTCCACTGTCCAGTTTCCTGCCTCTGCATGTAAATATTTTATGACATGAATTATTCTATTAAAAAACATAAAGTGTGCCACTGTGTCTTTTTATTCATGGGGGTGTTGTCGTGCAGATAAACTGTATATGTATGTTTAGACATTACATGCATTTGGCTATTTGTTAGAAGCATGAATACCTACTAGTGCTATGATGTGCAGTGTTACTGTAATGAAGAACACTGCGACAATGCATTACTTCTGGCTATCATCATTACCGTATCATGTCAAATAATAGTGTCGGTATGTTTAGTTTACACTTCAAGACTAAGAAGCATTCCTAGATTACCAACGAGGCAGGGGGTGCATGTCCGGGGGCCCTGGACCACCAAGGGCCCCAAAGCCCCAGATTCACAATTTGTAAATTCTTACAAATTTGAATACTTTGTCAGCTATTTTAATAGACAGTGAGCAAAGTTTAGTATTGATTGCCTAACCTATCTGATGGGTGAGCTGGGCTGTGCACTTGACTGGGAAGATGCACAGTGTACAGGATTGAATGGTGGTCACTGGCACCGTGCAACATGTTTGCCTTGGCGCTGCTACTGTAAAGTAAATTAAATTAAGACCCATATGAAACCCATAACCTGTTGTGTTTACATGCAACAGATGCAGTGTGGTCGATTACTTTCATCTACTAGATCTCAGTAGCCCAACAGTCCCACTTGACAAAGTAGGCTATATGATGGACCGTGTCTGTCTCGTCGAAGTTTTCCCTTTCTGTAGCCTACATTCCCCTTTCTCTTTCTTTCGTTCGTCTAAGCCCCTCCCGTCTCGTTTCCTCTCCATCGTTGCGTCATTGTTTTGAATGGAGCATCCTCCCGGCTTGCATTACCTTCTGTCGGAGGGAAAAGGAGGGAGCGCAGGGGCTTGTGGAGGCGTGTACTGCACCGACCAATCAGAGAGCGCCTCGGCCGCCGGACCGCACATGTTTACAGGCAGCATTCCGCCGGTAGAGGCTCTGGTCGGTCGGAGTCGCATCCGGAATGGAGTTTTCCGCAACTGGATTTGGAGTCACCAGACGCCGTATAGCCACTCTTTCCCACCATCTACAGGGGTTTGGTGGTGTATGGCGCCGAGCAGAGTGAAATAATTCGACTTAAAGGATGCCTCTCGCCGACGTTCTCGTCATTTTGTCACGGATAAGCTGCCCTTTTCCATAAATCGTGTGCAAAAGTCATTATCGCTCCGGGAACCGGCGGCGTCTCCGTGTTTTACCGCCGCCTCGTCACCTCGCAGGGAGCAGTGGGGAAAACAAACAGGTCGAACGGAGGAAGATTGGTAGCCGGTTGGATGTGGAGGTTGTTTAGCGGCGAATGAATTGTTTTCGTCTTGTGTCTCCTTCGGTTGTTATTCTCAAGTTCCCTCGCGATTTTTTGCGCTTTTGACTACGGTGTATTTAGGACGTTAGGAGTTTTCGCTATCCGAGTATGTTGCCGATTTCTAACATCTTGTCAGGGCTGTTGGAGCGCGTAGTCTACCCGCTGCGGTTTTGTATTTTTCTCGACGTTGTTTATCGATTATAATTCGACGTTTATCGATTTATACCAATCGGCTTACCGGCTCTGACTTCCGCGGGACATTTTTTTTTAGCCATGCATACAAGACGCCTGGTGAAACGGTCAATCCTCGGCAGCCGCGTTTATGCGCCGAGTCCGACGGGGGACGGTGCCCCGGTGACAGGAGTGGTCCAGGCTGTCAAACAGGAAAACAGAGACGTCTCCACGACAGGACCCCGGCGCAGCGTCTACACCGTGCTGATGCAGGACGGGAGCCTCAAGGAGTTCTCCGAGGACGAGATAGCCGCGGGCTTCAACCACACTGCAGCCAAAGGACCGCTGAAGTCCAGTTTGAAGGTGTGTGTGTGTGTGTGTGTGTGTGTGCAGGGAGAGCACCCGGGTCGGCAGCCCTGCTCTTGTTTTTGTTGTGCGGTGTTTTGCAGCGTTTTAACCGCTTCCTGCACGGAGCGGATTTCGCTTTGCCGCTGCTGCCGTCTATGGCAATTTTCATCCGCTGTGACAAATCCGACAAAAATGCCGATCTGGCTGCATATTGTGTCAAACAACGAGCTGTCATGATATTTAGCGACATCAGATATATGGGACAAAGGGCTTGATAGGGCCTGCGCAATGTTTTTGTGGGCTAGTGGGTGGGTATAGCCGAGGCAAACAAACACGCTCCGACTGCAGCGTTTTGGACTGATGCAAGGAGCCGGTCCGGGGTTTGGTGTGTGGTTTTTATGGTTTGTGGAATATGGATGAGGGAGAATTATGTGCACGTTGCCACTAAATCTATATTTTAAAAACGAGTGGGTTGAGTGATTTTTAGCATTTGTATTTTCATTCATAGATGCTGCAGTTTGTTACCCAATTTAATATCAAATAGCCTAACGATAACTCACCCTGTGCAACTAAGCTAATTCATTGACTGAATAAGAAGTTATGATGGTTACCCAAATTTGTGGTCCTGGTGTGGCCCTAATTAGCAGCGACCTAATTGCCTCCATGTCACAGTTGTAGGCTTTGGTGTCACATGTCTGCAAATAAAGATGCTGCGAGGAGGGTAGAAGAGAAGCCGATTCAACCGTTGGATCAAAACCCGCTCCTAGTAGAGGGAAAGAGTGTGTGTGTGTGTGTGTGTGTGTGTGTGTGTGTGTGTGTGTGTGTGTGTGTGTGTGTGTGTGTGTGTGTGTGTGTGTGTGTGTGTGTGTGTGTGTGTATGTGTGTGTGTGTTTTGTCCTTTTTACGGTGAGGGAGTGACTGTGAGGAGAATGCATGACTGAATAACGGCGTGTTTGCAGTGTTATTATTATTTTTTACTCTAATTTGTGCGTGGGAGTGTGCGTGCACGTGCATGTATGTGTGTGTGTGTGTGTTTTAGTGTGTGTTTTGTTTTGTTGGTGCTACAGATGAAGTAGTGTACATGCTGTAATCCTGGGTGTTATTTCAGTAACCCAAAACGTTCAGGGACTGTTTGTTACCACACGTGTTTGTCTATTCAATTCCCATTTTGTAAATGCTAGGTTTGGGGAAGGCATGGTTTACAGATACCTCAACAACACACTTTCACTTTCCTGAAATGTTTGGAAATCCTAAATGAAGTAGTAAGCTAGTAAGATTAGTATAAACTACTGTTTAAAAATTTACATAGAAATGTAAAGGCATGATACACAAGAATGCAAGACCACTGCACTCAAAATGCAACAGCACTCGATGGAGAAATGCATAAGCATTGTGTGCAGAAATGCAACACGTACAAGTTGAGGTTGTGTGTGTGTGTTTGTGTTTGCAGTGCCACATCCCAAAAAAGCCATTGCACAATGTTGTTAGTCACGAATGGAGGCTGAAATAGTGTAGCCAAGACCACAGTGTGGTCCTATCAGCACAATGGCCAAGTCTCTTTCAACACCACCCAATATCCATGGAGTTGAAAAACAAGACATAACACGAGGAGGAGGGGTCTGTCATATGTATGTGTGTGTGTGTGTGTGTGTGTGTGTGTGTGTCTCTTCCACTTGTGTCTTCATGTGTGTATCTGCACTTGTATGTATTTTGTGTGCGCGAGTGTATGAAAGAGTATGGATTTGTGTTTGCCTGCGTATGCATTTGAGTGGGGTTGGGGTGGTTGTGGCATGGGGGTGCAGACTGCCCCATTTGAGCAGCTGCTGTATGGCCCCGGCACTGGCATAACAAAGCAGTCACCCCCAGGTTGGCAACGGGTGGCATGCTCCAAAGAATCTGGAAGCCTGGCACATTGCCCAGGATGGCAAATGAATGCCCCCTGTTCTAGGAGGTGGGGGGGGGGGGCACCACTTGTTGACTTGTTGGTTCATGCATGTGAGAGTGTGTGCTGCAGTGTGTGCAGCGTAACGTTGCGCAGATTTTTCATTGCTAACAAAGAGGGGTTGCTTGTTTTTGTTGCCGGCGCTTTTGTTGTTGTGGCGGTTGTTGTTGTTGTTGATGTCAATCTGTCCCGGTCTCTTGAGTCAATGAAGCGACAATGAAGTGACTCTTTGTTCCAAAGTGCTGATGCTAGGCAGAACAGCGTTGGCTGTCTGTATTGGTTGGCTGGGCA